>JANHGB010052694.1:0-66132 GCA_026283785.1 Coracopsis vasa | reverse complement strand
CTCACAGAGCATCTCAGGGAAGACATCTCGTGGCATGCATGCAGCTGAACCCTGCTGACATGGGGTGCAGAGAGGCAGCTGATCAAATATTTGCAGAGAGTAGAGTGTCCCTTCACCCTCCTGCCCGAATGCCCTGCCTACCCCTCAGCCTCACACATGCACATGTGCACACACAGAGGTCTCCATAGCAATCTGCAAGCTTTTGTCCAGCTCTCTGTTCAAACCTATCCTTGCCCCATTCAATTAAATAAACACGTGCTATTTGTGCTGAAAAGACATCCAGAAAAATGTATGTATGCTGTACGCTGAGCTGGAAGCCTAAATCTTGCTTTATCCACCTGACGGAGGAACAAATAAGAAATTACATGAGATGTTTGGCAAATCTCCCAGAAAATGAAATATGGAGTTTCTTTGTGAAGTTTTCCTTGCTAGTCTTTAGGTAACTTCCCATTGGCTCTGAGGCAGTAGGACTTGAATCTCTGAGTAAAACTGAAGATGCGGGATAAGTCTTAACGTTACCCATACAAGTCTAAGTGACATTGATTTCACCTCAATTTACAGCAGAATAGCCAGCATCAGAATGTGGTGCTAAACAGTATCTTTGGAAGTTGAGGCTGTGAAATGGAGAGGGCCCTGTCTTTAGCTGTTGTTAACCTGAGGTCAGTGGGTCTCTGCCCACTTTAAATCAATTGTGGGACTGACACAGTCTTTCATTCTTGGGATAAAGTCAGTTAACTGTGTTTGAATGAGTGATTTCTTTCCCTTTGACATGAACCAGGCACTAAACAAGGAACGTTTTAAAAGCTAAAACTGAGAGTTAGATAAGGCCAGAATTAGGAGGACAATTTCTGTCAGTGTGAGTACTCGTGCCCTTCTAAGATAGCAGTGCGACTTCTGAGGCACCTGTGTTCTCAGACTTTAAAAATATTGGAACATACATTCTTAGCAGAAGCACAAAAGCCATTTTTTTTAACTTCGTGTCATATCTCATCACATTATGGAGGACTGTGCTGTATAATGTAATGAGATGCACATTTTAACACACAGGCCTTCTCTTGCTATGTCAAGCAGCAGAGACTTTTAGGGAGCAAATTAGGTCACTCACTGCCGAACTAACTGGTCAGCAAACCGATGTAATGACTATTTTCAAGTTTGCTCTTCAATTTGCCACTTTCCTGCCTCCCGTTAAATCAGGCAGAAAATATAGCTGTATCAAAAATTAGGTACTTGCCAAGAAATTGCTCCCCTTTTTGTTCATTTTTCTTTGGCATTCATCATACGGAAAAGAAAGAAAAAAGTCCTTTTACCTAGGATATTTTCACCACTTTGACCATAACTGAAAAGCAGCTTCTGTCAGCAAAGTGCTTTTTGCTGCCTGATGGGTAATGTAATGTGTGAGTCAGTGTGGAAAAAGAGTTGAAGGTCAAAGCTGTAAGACTACTTGCTTTGTCACTTGGTGTCCTGATCTGAATGTTGTGCATGTCATTTCCCTAGCTCACTGTCAAAGAAGAGAAGCCATACCATGGCTAGGAGTTTGCATGAGCACTGAAGAATAAATCAGAAAATTGCTCCTTCAAAATGTGCCAAAAATAAGGAAAAGAATAACTACTTATTTCCATTTCTCATGCAGTGTGTGGAAATTTGCACATTGTCTTCTCTGAACACCATTACCCATCTTTTCCATTTGTGAAAGCTTGCAACAAATATTAAAAGGTGAAATACTAATGAATTTGCCACTGACATGGTGAGGTTGGGATTTATCTAGAAGCAGCTCACAGAGCAAAGGAAGGCTTGCAAGAGAGTAATAGAAAGTTTAAAGCACTTGAAAAATCCCTGTGAATTCCTCTAATCGACATTGCTATTATGAGTGCATTTTCGGATGAGATTCTCTTTCCATGGAAAATGTTGCTGAAAATACTGTTTGTTGTTCAGCAACATTAACCTTTTAAAAATCCCACTTATGCTCTAAAATGAAGCGTGCCTGTGCACACTGATTTCCTTGTTTTTCAGCAGGACCTTTTATTACCCAGGCTCTGGGGTTTTTCAACACCAAAAAATGTAGAACGAAAGGTTATTTTAAAGAACCTTATCTTATTTACTGTGCACAGCTGGACATTAGTAAGTTTGCCCAACCTTTTCACTGGTTTTGGAGATTGGGTTAAAATATTGGTTTTGACATTTAAAGCCCTTAACTGACTAGGTTTCAACAAAGTGTCCTCCTGAGCTTCTGGCACTCAGCATACCACTTCCTCCTTTTGGGTCAAAAGGGGCAAAACTCTTGGTTTTGAAGGTCTCCAGAAGTAGAAAGGGCAGTGTTAACATTTCTGCATGTTCAGCTACAGATCACAGAACAGTCACCTAGCTAACTTTTCCCAGGATTGTGTATTTCTGTTTAAGGAGGAATTGTAATCTTTTTCACTTCAGAGGGCTCTGACTGCTCTTTGTTTAACCTGGTATCACAAAATCATTTTGCAAATTGTGATAAATAGCAATTGCGATTTTTTTCTTTTTTTTTTTTTTCCCTACCTTTTAAATTATCAGAATGTGAGAACCTGTAATCAAAGGAAAGCAGCATACATTTATCTTGGCTCCTAGTGTGATTTCACTTGATTAATTCTGCAGCTCCTAAATGCTTTCCCTCAGAAACGGATCCAGCACAATTTTTTCAGGTTTCCTGTTTTGTAGTTTTCCTCATCTGGGATCTGCCCTTGCAAATGTCTCAACATGTAACTATCTCAACTGAATTTCTTGTGTAGAAACTCCCCATGCTCCTAAACCCAAATAGGCAGATCCCACGAACACTTGCATGTCTTATTTTTCAGGCTACTGATGTAGACTACATATCTGAGAGATTTATTTTCAAGGGCCTTATTTATCAGAGAATTAGAGGAATGTGTTAAACTCATCAATGTTTTTGTTCTGCCTTGACGTTTCAGTTTATTTTCCTATTGATAGTTCATGACTTTTTGTAGCAATGTAGAGAAAGACTGAGACTAGTAAAGAATCATTTTAAGTTACAATAGTAAGCAGACTTGCAACAGATATCACTACTATAAATCACAAGATGTCTTCCCTCATAGCTTATAGCATTTTTCACAACTCACTGGCACCAAGGAAGAAACATAATTTAATAGTGAAGTTAGGTTTACAGGCATTCAGTGAAAATGTTTCATAAACTGAAGTTTTAATAGACTGTTTCTATAGATTGCTTAAGCACCTTTTGTAGATACTCATTTGAGAAACAATTTTCATCAGTGAATTTCCTAGCACTGTATCATAATGTCATTTTATTTTAAAGTTACTGAGAGGAGATATAATCATAACTGAAGTCTTTCAAAATCACTCTAAATGTTATAATTAAACCAATTACTAATCCATGTATCTCAGTCATATACTAAAGAAAAGCATACTAATTCTGTAAAATCTTGCCACAGGGAGCCTGTCTGAAATCCATACACACCAAATATAAAATGTGCAATATAACTTAAGAAGAAAACTCCCTCGTTTCTATTAATAGACTGAATCATTCATAACGGCTCTGTCTATGTTAGACATACTCAAGCATGATAGTAGAACTATAGAACATAACAGCTGGTGTGGATGTCTACATTTGGGGAGGGGGAGATATTTCATATTAATTCTTGGCAGTTCCAGTGAGCTATATGCCTATCA
Organism: Coracopsis vasa; assembly: GCA_026283785.1. Taxonomy (NCBI): domain Eukaryota; kingdom Metazoa; phylum Chordata; class Aves; order Psittaciformes; family Psittacidae; genus Coracopsis; species Coracopsis vasa. Next base: position 62,460 of record JANHGB010052694.1, on the reverse strand, counting down.
GCAGCCAGAGTGCATTGGATTTGCTCCTGGAGGTTGCTTCTGGTTTATTTTTCATTTGAAAGGAATCCAGCTCATAAGCTCCAAGACCACTCACTGATGTGACTCAAATCTCAGCAAATGGGAACAAAGGAAGTATTTACTTGAAAAACTGCATTCTTGATCTAAATTAAAATGTTAATGTAGATTCACCGATTTACTACATTTTGGAGATTGTGAAGAGACATTTCACAATGAGAAATAAAGTTGAAACTACTAGAATAATAGTAAAACAGTTTGCCCTGCTCAGCACATGTTAATATCTCTGAACTGTTCCGTCCTTCCTTCCTAAAAAGTTTTAAATCCCAAACTGCTTACAGATGATATCAAGTGCTTCTCTTTGGCTTTATTGTGCTCCTGGGAGAATGAAAGCCCTTCACTGCAGGTAGGTGCAAAGAATGCACAAGCAGATAACTTATTTATCAAGGAATTTATCAAGGTACCTCATTTTCATATGCTTGAGCTGCGTAAAAAATTCCTAAGGACATATACTACAGTACACGTGCAGCAGTGCTGCAGGAAAGTGGATGAAGCCACCTCCATCATTATTGACTATGAATCACATTATCTCCCCTGCAAGCTTATAATCTAAGACTTACTGTCCCTCTTCCCCTGTAGGGGTTAAGTTTGCAAAACATTTTATGACAGAGTAGTAAGAACGGCATTTACTGAAGCCTGTAGAAATCTTGGTACAGAGAGATGCGAGTGTGTAGCTGAAGTAAATGCAGGCTCTCACTCAGTTTGTGTCAGCCAAAGAACAGCAAGAGGGAGGTGCTCTGTAAGGGAGGGCACTGACCTGGACCATGTACACACCAAAAGGAGCACAGGCTGGAAGGATCCTGATGTTTGGCAATCACAGACAGTTCAGTAGGTGCAGACAGTGGATGTGAGACACACCCTGCACAGACATTAACCCCGCCACCAGCTGACACTGATTGTGGAAAACCTCTGGCTAAAAAAATAGCAGCATGATTGGAAATGTGGCACCCTCAGCTCAACACAGTAGCAGCTGAAAAATCTGACTGAAAATGAGCATTGATGTCCTTCACTCTTAGGCGCAGTACAGCCAACATAAGCCAATCTGAAGATGCTTCAGTTCAGAATTTGAGAAAGGATAGCAGAACAAAGTTAATGTGGACATGCTGCTACTCTGATATCACAGAAATGTTATTTGGAAGAAGTAAGGAAATATAATACATGTTTTCTAGTTTGGTGCAGCTATGTGTTTTCCAATACTTGCCCCAGCCAACCAGAAAAGAAGATGCTGCAAAAGTTTACTAAATACAGAATCTTTTTCTGCAAGAAGTGGCTATATACTTCTGCGGGAATGTTATTTCGATCACGTGACTGTCAATTTCTAAGGGTTATTCAATCTTTATTAAACAGCAGAGTAAATATTTATTGAAGGCTTGGAGTAATTCTTCAGTACACAAGGCTGGTCCTATCCAATGTACTGAAACATATAGAGAGCTTCTTTGCTTCAGAAACAATATGCTCTTTATTTGCCTGGAATTCTGTACACAGATTTGCTTTTACAAATAGGAAGTGCCTCTACTTTCCTAACTCCAAATTCCCTCCTACCTGAGTCAATTTTTAGTTAACCCCAAGGGAAAAATCCTCAGTGTAAACCTGTGTAGTGCAGCATGCAACCTGACCTATTGTTTCTTCATTCTTCTTGAAACAGCTGTGACTCTGGTAACAATAATAAAAAGAATCTATGACTTTTCCATCCTAATAGTTCCTTCAGGTTTGACAGATTACAATGAATTAATCATGTTAGGATTTTCCTAACATATTTTATTATGTTGATTGAAGGGATTCACTTGAGATGACAGCTAACATGGGTCACTAGCCAAAAGCTTTTTAGCACAACTGTAAGTCTATTCACTGTAGCTGCCATTCTTGAACAACCCAGAGAAAGGGGCTAGAATGAACGATATATCACTGGTGATGTGTTTCACTCTACAACTATGTCATATTCCAGTAACTGCAATTAAGCAAGCACAGTTTCAGAAGAAAAACATTTTGTTTAATTTGAGACTAATCCCCCCAAACTATCAGCTATATTAAAAATTAGTATATGGTAGTTGACTCTTTCAAACTTATGTTATTTAATTGCTTCATGTGAAGTAACCCTTTGTTCTTCTTGGCTAGAGCAGTACTCTTCAGCTTGTAGTCTGTAGCTAAAATATCAGATCTAGCTTTACGTACCGTACTCAATAAAAATGTGGACCAGTCAGAGCTAGTCAGACGATTATAACTGGAAGTCTTAGATGTTTATAAAACATGACCTTGGAGAACCGAATGAATGAACTGGATTGTTTAACCTGAGGAGGAGAAGACTGAGTGTGACAAGATAACAGGCTCCAGATACACAGAAAGCTGCTGCAAAGAAGCAGGGAACAATCTGCTGTCCATGTTTGCGACAGATAGAAAAAGAAATAAGGAATTTAAATTGCGTTAAAGATAATTCAAGTTACATATTAGGAGGAATTTTTGAACAGCGATGATAGTGAGGGAAATGTTAGGGTAGATTGCCTCAGGAAGAATGTCCATCAATGAAAGCCTTTAAGAAATAGTTAGACAAATATCTGTCAGGAGTAACATAGAATCAATCCTGCTTTGACATAGAAAGAGATCTATGTTATGCTTTTAAAAATTCATATGTTATTAGTCATTACAGCTGTATATAGTCTGCAATGTGTTTGCATCACTTTTGTATATACATTTCAATATGTTAAAAACATGTTGAGCTCCAAATCTCATCCTAAAACGATTATATAGCAGAATTAAGGCCAGCTGTTTAACCCTTATTTATTTCCCCAGTATGTTTGCACTATGATACAGTCTTTAATTTCCCTGTCACACGTTGGTTTATTTCCACAACCCCTCTCTTTCATTAGTCTGTTGTATAAATTCTACTCAGGGAAAGCACGTTAGTTTACATATACTCTAATGTCCAGTGGGTGTTTTCAATATTTTACTACCACACACTGTCCAGACTTGCTCTGAAGACAAAATTGCTGTATTTTCAGGAAGATTTATAAGGCTGTTTTCAGCGCAGTGTTTGAGTGATACTTTAACATTAACTTACCCTCCCAGCATCGCTCTGACATCTGTACAGTCAGTTGGGAGCTCAGTCTGACACTGATTTTTCAGTGTAATCACTATTACATAGCACCACAGATGTTCAGAATAGAATTATAATACAAATTGTTTAAAGCTCAGCAACTTTAATAGACCTGTTCCTGACTTTTCAATGGTGATATTGTAGTCTCATTGTACTCGACAAGAACTTCTGTATACGTATTCTTCTTGATGCTGAGCTACTAATTTAGGTTTTTAATAGCAAACTCTTTTATGCAATATCACTTTCACAACAAGCAGGGCTCCTCAGCAAAATGAAAACTTTTGGATTCACAACATGGCTGATTTCTAGCAATACAAGATTGTCATTCTCTGTATGTATCATCATTAGTGTGGAATGATATATGTTTGGTTATTTAGCTTTCACCTACACTTATTACAGCAGACTACAGGAATCTCAGACTATGATCCTGATTTGGCAAGAAAGTATATTCTATTGGGTGTAGGCAAGAGATAGCCTACCAACCCTTTTCAAAACTCAGCATCACTTGCTGCTAAGATCTCTTATGACAACCCTGGATCTTTTTAAACATATGTGAAAACTAGGAATAGTAATAAATAGGGCTGAGCTCTGCTAGTGTCAGGAAGGAACTAGGAGTGGCAGGATATAGATTTAGGACTGAAGAGAAGACGGCAGAGTACTTCTGAGAAGAGATGACCCCAAGTCATTCTGCCTCTGCAGAAACTGCAGCTGCTGGTTGTGTTAATCTTCTTGTCCTTGGGACTGCGAAAGGCTGATCAGCCCTAAAGTAGAACTATTCCTCCTCCATTCCTTAAATTTTGATGCTCTTTGTAACTCTGTTCTACCTACTGATGCTGCTGATTCTTTTATCATTGACTTTCTTTTCTGGTTTCCCTGATACATGATCCTAAATTTCTTTTTCAAGACTGTCCTATGCTTTAGAGTCCTTATACTTCTCTTACTTTTATCTACAGCCTCCTTGCCTAGCCATGTCCCCTGTCTTTCTTCAACAGCTCTTCATCAGACACTGATCTATCACCTATCTGGCCTCTTGGTGATCTGCTGTATTCTCCTGAAGAAACCACCTAATAGGAACCTTTTAAGCATAAATACTTGAAGTTGAGTTCTTTTAAGAAACAAAAACATGACCATTTTATCTGCAGGCAGGACTGTAAGTCTCACTTGTGCCATACAATTTTTACAAAGTTCAGTATGTGTGTCAGTTTACATAAGTGAACTGCTATTGACCTTAAATGCACACCATATTGCTTCTGTATAGGTAAGTAGAAGAAAGGAATTGCAGTTAGCTTCAGTGTGTCCAGCTCTTGTGTATCTGAGGTCACGATTCTGGAAAAGTTACCCATGTAGTCTCTATGTTAAAAATTCAGTTGAGTTGTTCAAAAGTCTTTTGTAGTTGCCTGAACACTCGTTGCTTTCTCAGAGCACACCCTTGGAATAATCAGTTGGTTTGTATTATTTTTCTTGCCTAGAATTGAAATGTTTTATTTATATAAGGTGTTCTGTGCATTTGCATTTTCTTTTTTTTTAAATACATCATACTTAATTTTATATGTTCTAGACTTGCATATGCAAGCCTGATTTGTATATTTAATGGTCCTTCGTGAAACAAATATTTAAACCTTTAACATAATAGATACACTTGATTTATTAAACAATGCATGTGCTGACTGCAATATGGAAAAATATATATATATGTAGTCAAACACTGTGGTTTTGCAATATTAAAATTGTAACCAATTTCCTTGTATGTAATTTAAAGAAAATGTAGCAAATAAAAATGAACAACAGGTCAATTTCAGGATGTTTTATAGTTGTAAACATATGATGTACAGGTAAATCTGAAGTGTCATTAATTCAGTATTTATGAATGTGAAAGTTACACTCTTGACTTTATGTATATAAAATAGATATATTTTTGTTTGGTCTGAGTCATAGTTGTTGTACCTTTTCATATCCAAGCAGCAGAAGGTCTTCTACTTTTTCCTGACCCGCGAAAAAAAATTAGTTTGAAACTATGTTTCTCAGAAAGAGCTTGATTTAGGATTAAACATGAATACTTGATGCAATTTTTTCTTGCCTGGAGTCTGGCTGTCCTTTCAGCCTGTAGAGGAAATATTAATACAAGAGTTGGAACAACTTTCCAGCATTCCCATTAGATAACCATCACAAACCACTACTTATGAAGTGTTCAAGAGGTCAAGGAATCTGAACCTTGATACATAGATGGATGGTTTTCCTTCCTTCTATTCTACCTCTTGATACGTTATATATTTTTTCCCTTCCACACAGCATATACTGTTGACATTTCAAGGTAGTATGGTGCAGATTAGCTACATTATAATGAAATTCATAAGAACAATATAAGTATTAGCAGAGTCATGAGCTGACTTTTCTGCTGTTTATTCACAATCTCTTTTTATAGGTTAGTTTTGTTTTCTGTTTGAGCAGCTGTGAAGAGGAGAATTGTTCTGATGGAAATATTTTTGAGCTCTCAGATGCCAGCAGGTAACTGGTAATTTGTCATATCAAGTGGATAGGATCTTTAACCTGTTAGTTACCCCCACAAATTTAGTGGCATTATTTGTGGTTAAAATTATTTCTCTAGTTGACAAAAGAGATCACAAAAGAAAATTCTTAGCAAGAAAGCCATAAAAGCATTACCCTGAAAGTGGCTTCTTTTATGCTGCAGAACCACTTATCATTCAAGTGTATATTTATTAGAAATGCCACAGGTTAGAGAAAGAATAGAAGAAAATAAAAAAAGAGAAAATGCCGCATGCCAGGATTTGGATACTAAACCTTTAAAAGGAAAGGTGAAATGAAGGTACCAGGCTACAAGCTCCTACGGGAAGGATGCAAGCAATTATTAGGAACCAGTGAATAATACAGCATAAATATAAGACAGAAAATATGGGTCATGGGAATTGTTACAAAAAAATCCAGAAAGTAAAAGTGTTCTGTTGACTTCTTGTAGTTACTATTCTGTTCATATTTTGTTATCTCATAAAAAGATTTAAAAACCCTTCTCTTTTTAAAATGCAAGCAAATTGTGATGGAGATAGAAAACTAGAAACACATGACATGAATTAGTCATCATAAAACAAGTAGTCTTATTTTCATCAAAAAGTAACAAATCACAGCTCCCAAACCACTTTATCTGTACCTCTTCATCCCATTATTTTCCAATTTTAAATATAGTCAATGATAAAAAAATGTCCAGTTATAATGACTGCCTTCACAAAATAAAATCTTAAGCATTTGATTTAGAGTGTTCTTTGGTTTCAAGAAGCGGAATTCAAATAAAACCCTTAAAAATTTTTTGCATGGGATTCTGAAAACTATCCGGAACTGTCCTAAATCTGTTCCCACTGAAATAAATAACAAAACTTCACAGCCTCTCTGAAAAATTAATTAAACTGCTATGAGAGCCATCAAAATTTCCATTTTTTATAAATGAGAAAAATAGAATATATGATCTGTAAAACTCAATTATGTAGGTCTACAGGTATTATTAATAACTAATGAGTTCTAGTTACATTTTAGACAAAGATCTATGAATAATCCAGTGCCATGAATAAAAATGGATGTAGCTATATCAACAATTAAGAAGTATCTTTGATATCACAGCAGTAGAAAAGACTTTCATTCTAATAGTACCCATCCTTTCCACTTCCAGTTTTGTTTAAGGAAGGCCTTGTGCCTTCAGAGACCCTTAAGGCAAGGTGGGTAAGTATTTGCCATGTTGCAGATTCCACAGTTGCAATTTTCTAGCTTGCCTTCTATTTTACAACTGTGAGTATTCTGGTTTTGGTAAGATTTTTTTGTAGTGATTTCCCTATATTTAACACTTCTTCCTTTCTAAAGTTTAATGTCAGGTTATTGCACAGTCCTTCCCACAAGGATTTGAATGTAATTGTGTTTTGGGCACTATTATTTAGTGGCTCAGTTATAGTTCTTGAAATAACTCTCTGTGTGTTACTTAGAGCCATAACCTCTCCCCTTGTGTGCTCTAGAACAAGCTGTTCCAAGAAACTATTGCTTAAAATGTCAAGAAATTGCTTCCTAAGCCCTGTCCCAAAATGACATATGACCAGTTTATACACTGACAGTTGAAGCCCCCCATTACTACTGCTTTATTAGATTTAGTTTTCTCTATGGTCTTAGCATTGCACACACAGTATTGTTTTCCTGATCTGGAATTGAGTAGTTACATGTCTTCTCTCTGCACAGAGAACAGCACAAAATTATTCATCATTAAATTGTATACATCTCTTTTTTTAAGGATGAAGTGGAACATGAGCTGTCTAGCTTTTTTACAGGCATTCTGAACAAATGTGTACTTGAATTTGTATGGATATACAAAACAAACCATAAAACATACTTGTGTGTTAAAGCCTATTTTTGGGTGATTTTAATGCACTAATTATATTTTAAGCCTTTCATTTTCCTGGGGCTAATCTACTCCGCTAAGTCTTGCCGAACTAAGGATAGATATAAATCTGATACTACAGATTTATAAATGTCAATATGAGTCCTTTCCAAAGAAAACACACTTTTGTTCCTTCAATTTTCTGCTTCTGCAACTGGGATAAAGAAGGATAGAGATATTACATTCCTATTAAAGTTATCAACATTGACGTTTCATCATTGTAGGACTACAGATCCCCATTGCGCACATAAGAAATTATAGCTTAGGTCACAACTTAATTGTTGTTCAGCTCATTGAAGTGTTTTACTGGATTAACTAATCATACTACCTGCAAATAGCAGATTTGGGAAGACTACCAAGTTGTTAAATTACCTCACTGCAAAACTCCTGTTGGCTCCAGAACAGGCAGATTTCCACTGTGGTCTTCTGAATGTTAGACTTGCGTTTTGTTCCTTGGAGTATCTCAGCTGGATGTTTCGGACCAGAGCTATCCATCAGGATAATTTTCAATCATCACCTCAGCTACTTACACAACTGAACTTTTTTAATTATTCTGTCATTGTATCTGAAGGCCTCATCCAGTATCTCATCTAGTGCAGCTGTCTTTGCATTTTCCCTCAGCACACCTCTGTTCTGATACCCCATTCTCTGTAGCTGAATACCTGAGGCCAATTTTGCAGTTCAATGTACTTAAACCAACTCTTTAGTAGTAACAGTGTTGATTTCTCTGAAGTATAAGCACTTACTTTTACATTAGCAAAACATTTGTTAAACAAGGGTCCTAAAGGATCTGTGGGAATTTATAACAGGTTCTTTCGAAACAAAGCTCTAAAACTCTTTTTTGTGTGTGTGTGTGTAAAAGTTATGCCAAGAATAAGGACATAACTCCTCCTAGGAAATATTCTCAATCTCTACTTTTACTAATTGATGTAGAATAGTTAATTCTCAGCAAAATAGTGCAACATATCTTTGAAAGCAGGAGGAAAAATAAGGATTAATAAAAACAGTTTTCTTCTGTTTGAAGTAAAGGATGTATACTACAATAATGAAATAATAGTAGCTATTACTTTTTAAGAATAGCAACTGTTTCTGTTAGTCTTATGCAACAATTTTTAAAGTTGTGTTTCCTTTTTTATTACTAGAACTTAGGAAGTCCATATTTTTTCAGATATAAGCTAAGTGTTATATTAATAAGCACAGAAATTATCCAAGGAATTTAACTTCAATATTTTTAGTACCTTATAATTCATCAAAAGGAAGTACCTGGCTTTTTGAAATGTGAAAAATTCCTTGTGGTTTTCTCTTGCATTTATTTTCCATATACTGAGATTGTACACTTCATTTTTTTATATATTTATGGCATCCTATTTATAGATGATTGCGTTTTCTCTGACTAGCTCTTGTGCTAAAGGGTGATTTTGTTTGTATTTTAATCAGTGGACCATGAATCCTAATTGTCACATGCCATGCATGTTTCTATTCATAAAACAAGGTGTTTTCAATATTACCAACAATTAATCTACATAATGTGATTTAAGGATCACATTTAAAGTACTTTGCTTTGAGTTAAAAAAAGGGTCATGAATTTTTTATTTTTATTTTTAAAATCATGACTGAATTGAGGAACTGTTTATCTCTGACCATATATTGCCTATTTTAAGTTTCACAAAAAAAAAATCCTTTTAATTAAAACCAAAAGATTTTAAATCATTATGAAACTGTAAGCAAAGGCATGGACTGAGACAAGTCTTAGCTAATAGCAACAGCAGGTTTAAGAATAAGACACATCAGCAAGCATTGCAAACACTTCTTTGCATCTTGATTTCATGAAAATAAAACCCTGCTAATGTGTGCCTTACTATGTGCCAGGGCAATCATGTTGATAGGAGCAAGCAATATACTTTCCCTGTCATGGGAATAAGAAGAATAGGTTTTGTTTGTCCCTATGCCTAGGGCTACTAAAATGTAGGGGGCTTTTGAGGCAATAAGCAAGAGAGTGAAACTGTAGTATGAAGGGTGGTGTTGTCCATATGTGATGATCCTAAAAAGTAACAGAGTGCCACATATTTCACTTATAGTTGATTCAATTTAAACAATGGACTATTCTTTATTAGAGCTCAAATTAATGAGTCTCCGTAGCCCAGTGTTATTCAGCCCCAGATTAAAGGAAATCAGGAACTCTTAAGGGTAATGGAGCAGTGGAAAACTCAGGTTTACATGACAATTTTCTGAAGACCTGCACTATATGAACCATGGAAAGAATGGTCATAGCAGATTTATTAAGGAATTTCCCAGGGATATGAAAAGAAAATGTTTGATGCAATCTGGTAATTTTAAGTCCATTGAGGCTAAATGTGCTACTTTGGGGGATTGTTTTTGTTCCAGAGAGCTTTTGTCTTAGCTCCAGTAAACCGTGCTGTGCTATTTCTCTTGTTCTTTTTGTTTTGGTGTGTTTGGTACTACTCTATAATCTACTGGGGTTTAGAACAAACTTCTCTTTAACTTCTGTACTTGAAAATGCAGACTCTTCAGTCTTGTTGACCTACCAGGAACAACGATAACCAGTCTCTGAAGGATTTCTTGGAGGTTCAAGACTATATGCAAAGCAAACTATAGGAACCAGAGGTACAACTGCTTCACTGAACTTAAAATTAGAATTTTCTAAAATAGTTTAGGAAGAACTAAGTTTATACTATTTAAATGCAAAGATCATCCATGTAAAACATACTCTGGATCTACTTGGTGGTGCTTTTGTCTGTGAATATTACGGGCTTAATCTGCTGTGTTTTAAGAACAGATATAGGCATCTCATGTAATTATTGACTCATGTACTTACTGTTTTCATAACACTGCCACGGAACTGTAATAACATTTTAGGAGGAGGACTTTTAGAGGGCTTTAAGAATATGAGAATACAAGCTGCATATGAAAAAAATGCTTTGTGATTTGCAGAAGCATTTTACATCATTAATGAGCGATACTGCTACAATGTTAGGAGATGGGGAAAAGCAGAGAGCAACGTCCAAGCACACCATCTTCTTAGTACTCTCAGTAAACCTACCATTTTAGCAAATCAGATTTTTCAATTTTATTCCCATGAACATACAACATTTTATCCTGGCTGAATATCTGACTTTAGATTATAGTATGCAAACAAAATATCTCTCTCTCTCTCTTTCACACAAACACTTCAGTGAAAGGGACTTCTCAGGTGTAAACTTATTATTGTCAGGCATAAAACATATGGAGCAGTCAAAACCGATAACTAATATATGTACCACATTATTTCTATTGAAATGAAGAAAATAAACAGAATCAAATGTCTATACAAGTAGGTTTGCATGTTTTTGTTAATTTCTGCCTGCTTGAAGTATAATTAAATGTAACTAATTATTATGTGAAATGAGGACTGGGAAGTAAAAAGGAAAGAGGTTCCAGTGCACATGATTCCTTTACATCAAGTGTATTAGATAAGTCAAGATTTTAAGTCCAAAGATAGGAACGCATTCCATAAAATATAAGTATGGCCATTCTCCACTGAAACAAATTGAGTTTCCAAAGAATGTTATTTAGGCTGAAGAACTGAACACCCAGAAGTTCAGAGACAAAGCTAAAGCAATCCATTAGCTACCGCCTCTCTTTCCATGTGCTTTACAATGCAGTCCTTAATGCTGGTGAGCCTGGGTTTAGGCATTCATAGTTAGCTATTGTTTTGGATACTACCACTGTTTTCCTGAAAAGTCCGAGTGACAAAACAGGAATGACAGTTTTAAAATATTGATTCCTGCACAGAAGCTCACTCAAGAAACACGGTTATCTTTTCCAGGCATTTCTCCATGCTGAAGTTCAAAGTGGGATTGTGAAACTCTCTCAAAACTGTTTACAAATAAAAACAAAAACTGAAGGTTTTTAAATTTTGGCAGAATTTGGTTCCAACGTAAAAGAAACAGAAGTTCCTGATGTTCCTTCAGAAGGCACATTTAGGCAGGACAAGCTGTAGAAATTGTTCTGAGAGAATACCTCAGAAAATTCCATAAACATTATAATAATAATGGCAATGATAATAAGTAAGTTTCCTTGTTTGATAAGTACTGACAACATGCTCGTGGTGAACTTGAATTGTCTGTGTTTACTCCTTTTGTGATTACACTTCGCAAATGTTCTTTTGGATTATTATTCTCACAGGAATGTTTGCTGAAATGTTCATTTGAAAGAGGATATTAGAGGACATTCTAAAATTGTAAATTTTAAACTCATGAATATTACAGCCATTCCAGAAGATCGATCTACTTCTGAATTATGTTTATCTTTTTAAGAAACAAAAGGAATGTTATTTATCCAGTCATAATTAACATAAGTGACAATACCAGATTTTGTTAGCAATGAGCTGCTTCAATGTAATCTACCAAGTAAGATATTTTTTTAATACTCATGTAGTGATTCCTGTCAACTAATGGACATATGTGACAGATATTATAAGTATTTAACTAATTGTGTATTGTGGTTCCTGATGGCATCCTTCTGCAGGATATAGGATTCCAATGCAATCTTAACTAGAGATGAGATAATTTTAAGAATTGGTCTTTTTCTTGGGTTTTGGTGGGTTTTGGTTTTGTTGGTGGTTTTGGTTTTTTTTTTTTTTTTTCTTCTGTGATTATGCTGCTCATAAAAAGAAATCCTTAATAAGTAGGATCAATGGCCATAATGCATCATTCTTAATCTCCTTGTGCAAAACACCATTCATGTAGCAAACAGCAGTAACTTGCAGCTTTTTTTTCCTGGGGCCCTGTGTTCTGCCAGCAAGAACATCATCAATACTCCTCTCTCTTCTATCCATCATGAAAAGTTGGGTGGTCTTATCCCTACTCTGTTTACTTCTATGCCATTCCTGCACGGTAACTGTTGTGTTCAGTGATTGCTCCATGCTCATCAGCAGCCTATGCCTTCTGGCTAGTTCTAATCATCTTTGGTGAGAGAGAACTTCATGGGAGATAGATTGAAAGTTAGAGCCCTTAATAGGTAGACACAGGGAGTGAGCTCATGGACTACTCTGGAAAAGATGCAAAAATGTGGGAGATAAAAACAAACAAAAACTAACAGAGCTAAACCAACAGAAAGCTTTCAAATAATAATAATAAAAAAAAGGAAAAAAAGAAAAAAAAAGAAAAAAAAAGAAAAAGAAAAAGAAAAAGAAAAAAAAGAAAAAGAAAAAGAAGAAAAAGAAAAAGAAAAAAAAAGAAAAAAAAAAGAAAAAGAAAAAGAAAAAGAAAAAAGAAAAAGAAAAAGAAAAAAAAAGAAAAAGAAAAAGAAAAAGAAAAAAAAAAAGAAAAAGAAAAAAGAAAAAGGAAAAGGGCTATGTCAGTTGCTTTCCATTTTCAGATTGTGGTAATTTGTTATGATGTTTATTTAAATGCATTTAAAAACAAAACCAAACAAAAAACCCCAAACAAAACAAACCCAACACAAAAGAAACTCAACAAAATGAAGCAAAGCTTAAAAGCATAAGTAAAATAACCTGCCCACAAATATGAGCAAGAACATTTGTCAGAAAACAGATGGTCTCTTATACACAGAACTAAACACCTCTAGAAACATAGCAATCCATTTATCTTGATGAATGCATCCTCTAGCAGATAGCTCAAATAGCAGGAGCTACAGGTTACCTGTGGGTCTGGAAAATGCATTTTTGTGAAGAAACGTAATGTAGGGATAAATTCTGGATTTCAGGGTTTTTTACATGTAAACCAGGAATATCATGGTGAGTCTTCCCTTCTGATCTGACCTTCAGGGAGAAAAACTTCCTCTCCTAGTCCTGAAGCTTAATGGCACCATATTTAACTTCAAAGCACAATTTAAGCAACCGCAGAACTCCTTTAAGTAATATTCGCATTAGCTTCCACTATGTCATCTGGAAATCAGACCTGGGTCCTGCACATGCTTTCTGTAATAAGGAATCTCTAAGAAATCAGATTATCAGGCTTTCCACCTCCCTTTGTATCACCGAAGGAGTTAAATAACAAAGTTTTAGTAATGGTCAATAGTGAACAATTTTCAAAAAATCTTCTGAACGCACTGAAAATGAATTGTTTGCGGTGCAATATTCTCATATAGAATCTCCCCGAGAAACGATTAGCCAGGTCAAAGATTTCACAAAGATATAGACAACTCCTCTTAACCAGAAAATTCTGGAAAACGACAGAGCAATATATATGCTGACAATTTTAACATATTATTCCCTGGAATTCACTGCAGCACTAAAAGCTATAAACATTAGTGCCATAAATTGTCTCTGGCTTGACTTTTGTGGCATTTACAACTGCTTTTAAGTTAGAATACTTCTAATGACCTTCTGTAGTAACTTGTATTACCACTGAGCATTCCTAAATGATTAAGAATGCTCTTGTAGCATTGACAGGGTCACATAAATAGATAGATATCAACCTACATATTTATATTTAGCCCTCTGAACTTAGAAGGAAATGAACATGGAAATATTAAAACAAACCTTTCATGCAGTAAGGAAAAATATTTCCAGAGATCTCAACAAATCAGTATTTGTTGCATACTGGATTTATAGCATTTATACATACTGGATCCAGAGTTAGTTTCCCAAGATCTCCTCATTGATGCATATAGCGGTTTCCATAGGAGGAGCTTACACTGTGATGTAAACAACACATTGGAAATGTCAAATCCAATTATTTTACTAAGCACTTACATTAGCTAATGAGTTGAGTTGGTGAAAACTTGGTGGCATTTTAAAAATATAATTCAGGTTTGTCACAGGTTAACCTACTTCTGTTGTCAGAAACAGTGATGTTACATTTCAGTCATCAGATTACTGATCTGGCAAGATCCACTGTTCCCCAGGCAGTTAGAAAATGGGAAGAACTATGAGAGCTGGAATGTAGGTGGGAACTCGGGGGATTTGTAATGCACTATTATAAATTGCTTTGCTATTTATGTACATTTAAATAATAAAATATCTCCATAAGCCTTCTAATCGGTTACATTAAGTATGTTTTCAAAGAAAGTACTAAGCCAACCTGCATTTAAAAGTCCTCGCTACCTTTACATCCTATCATAACTGTGGGATTTGCACTTCATGCACTCTCCGCAAGCTCTGTCTAACAGTGTGTGCAGAGGCACCTAAATTGGGTTATTCAGAGCCAAGAAGGGGTATCGCTGTAGAAGCTTGAGATCTTCTCCAGACAGGGCAAGACTTGTCAGCTCGCTCTCTTTTATTATGAGCGATTCATCTTGAGTGCCTTTTCTGACTATCACCAAGGCAGAGCAGGGCAGGAAAAGAGGCAATACATCAGGTAGAGGGTCTCAGGATACTAATGATTTTTCAGAATACTAACATCTTAAATTCTAGTCTAAGACTGGCAAGCAAATCATGCAGATCCAGTCAAGATAATTTATTAGGTATGTGAAAGCAACATGCAAAAAAAGGAAAGATGCTTTTAGTACATACTGACCAATTCATTAATTGCCTTTCACAATGTGTTATTGTTAACTAAGAGATTTAATCAAGTGTGATTGCAAAACAAAGTGTTTTCTCAGAAAGTCTATATTTACATTTATCTCTCGTACGTTTGAGACACAGTCCAGAAGATGGATCTTCATCACTAGCTCACAGCTAAGGAGAAGCGTTGAAAAAAAATGGGTTCTGATAAAGTACACAATGTCTCTGTGGAAGACTTTTACCATCTTCTGTAGTTAAGTTGAAACACCATGTAAAAAATAAGAGAAAGAACAACAAAAAAAAAGACCTTAGAGACGGTTACAAAATGTTTGGGGACCCATTTTGAATCAATTCTGTCAAAAATGTCTTTATTTCAGGTTTTTAAAATGTGGCTAGTAGAACACAAATACTGAATAACATTGTCAATTTTCTTGCCAAACCAAGTTATTTTCTATAAAACTTTGATTTATGCTCTTCTTAACCATTCTTTCCTTTCTGAGCTGCTACCTACAGTAACTGTCTCACTGACTTCGGGTGTGGCCTGACATCTTATTTCACAGCCATCTCTCTTAAGCAGACAAGACATAAGAAAGAAACCTCTATCCCTCATGTGCAAAATTTTGTTTTGGAAAAAAGCTTTAAGAAGTTTTTAAAAGGTCAATTAATCAATCAGGGAAAAATAAAAATGTTACTTGACTCAGAAGCCTCGCCACACCACTCAAATAATGAATGATGGATACCAAGCCTTTGAGTGAATACTCGCAATCAACAGTCCATGACTAATCAATAGGCTGACATTTTCACACAGTTGCAGAAAGTGATCAAATTTCACAAATATCAAGGATTGTTGCTGGAAAAAATCATGCACCGAGGAAACAAAAAAAATAATAAAAAGGGGATCCAAATTTGCCTATATCCTGTCTGTGCATTGTCAGTCATAAGCTGTGGCGCTGGTGCAGCCGTTCACAGGGAGAACATGCCACCTACAGACCTGCCAAGCCTGCTGCTGCCCTGGGTTGCAAAGCTACCAGTTTGGGTGGTGTAAAGTGGCTGGGGTGGTGTAAAGTGGCTGGGGTTGTGAAAGGATTGCACTCACAGCCGTGCCACACTGTTGCTCAAATATTAGCTGTATATGACATCAACAGCATACACATTACATGAATTAAGATCTCGTTGGTATCTCAAAAAGCAGGTTATTCATGCTTATTCATCTGGTTGCAGAGGGCATTTCTGAATCACTGCACACCAAACTTACAAAGGACAGCCTGCTTAGGAGAGTGACAAATAATAGAGAGCAGTTAACAGTGATCAGGATTGCTTGATGATCTAGGCTAAGTAGAAAAACTGTAGTTTAAGGTTACACAAAAGTTATTCATCAAGAACAAAGGGTGAAAAACACTCTGTGCTGGAAAGCTGAGGCTAAAAAGAATTAACATGAAATTCAAAAGCGATGTCATGGCAAAAGCAGTTGATATTGCTTGTGATTAAACAGGAGCATGCAAGCAGGCATGTACTTTTTTTTTATCCTTGTAGCCAGTGTTACACAGGAAGGTATGCAAGCGTAAGTGCAGAACAGGATGAGAGCATGAAGAAAAAAAAGGTCACAGAAATTATTCAAGTCTTTGAGTAAACGCCTGGAATCTGGTCTGTTTAGTTTATCAAAAAGAACTTTGAAAGCTGATTTGATTGCAGTATGCATATACTTTCCAGAGCTAAACAAGCTCTTTTGAGCTAGAAGAATGAAGACACAGTTGGTGGAAATCTTACACCAGGATAAATCACATTAGGAATTCTAGGTATTTTATTTTTCCATTTCTTTGTGTTTTGGAGATTTTGTTATTCTATGTGGGTTTTTTTGTTTTGGTGGTTTGTTGGTTTGGGTTTTTTTTGTTTGGTTGGCTTTGGTTTTGGTTTTTGACGATTGTGTTAGCAATTATCCACTGGAAATGGATAACAAAGGAAGGGGGCTACTCTCCAGTTTCTGACATCTTCAAATATGGATTTTTTTTTTCTGAAGATAAGATTTAGTGACATACAACTGGATTTTAAGGACCCATAATTAGGTGTACAAAATGAAAAATGTTAACTTGATAATCTTGCTGGTTACTTCTAACTTTGAAATGTGTTGACCCAAATACTGAGTTTAAACCCTGAGCTCTCTTGCCACATTCTCAGCTTCATCTTCAGTAGAAAATCTAGGTAGCAATCAGGAGGTCAGTCTTATCTGTGCCCATATTAAATGCAAGGTAGATGAATTTACTATGAAAGCAGCTACATCCTGATGACTTGTTACATCTGCAGATTGCTGCAAATACTTCTGCTTGGTTCACCGTCATGGCCAGACCTGTTCCCAGAGATGGCTTCAGATACAGCCCTTCATTTACTTTCTGATTTAATATATGTGAATCAACTTCAGTCTTAAAATCATGTGGCTATATTAACATCTTAAATGTGAGCTTATCTGAGCTATGACCTATGCCATCAAATTTAAGGCACGAAAAATCTTTTTCACGCTAAAAGATCACTTGAAAATTCAAAGGCAGTATCTATAAAGCGTCCAGAGACCATCAGGCTTAGCCTGGGTCCTGCCCAAGCTAAAAGAGGAAAAAGAATGTGAAGATGTCTAGGTGACATCTCCTTTTGTTTGTTTTAACACACTTACTAACTCACACCAAAGACGGTCACAGTAAGCAAAATTTTTGAAATGTTCCTAGTACTGGGAGAGTTACTTGAACATAAGGTTAGTGACTCTAGGTTCAGAAGGATGCTGGCACTGTGCCCTCCTACGGGAAATGTGAATGAAATCAGGCCATAACAGAGTCAGCATGCATTGTTTTCTTTGGTTTGGTTTTTCTACAAGCCAAGACAGAAACCTTCCACACACATCTTCAGCCAATATAAAGAAAGAAAGAAATTACTGATAATTAACTACTTAGGATTTCTTATTTCTCTCTTAACTTGGTTTGCGTACCTTGAAGCCAGTCAGTTTCATATAAATTAAACTGATTTTGTTCTGATCAATGACCAAAATGTATTACTTGGCAATTAAATATTTTGCATAAATATTATTGCTGTTATTGTAGAGAAGAAAGAAAATATTTTTAAACAATAAAGTTTATTACTTGAAGAGGAGAGGGGAGCAAACAAAAATCTGAACTTTTTAATCCAAAACCATTACAGTTTTGTGTGGGTTTTTTCATAATCTTTTCATTAGCATTTCTCTCAGGTTCTAAGCAATCAAGAAGGATTAGAATTTTTTAAAATTAATTCCTTTTTCTCTTGAAATAATGGTTGAGTGTGTAGCAATACTTAACACTGAATTCCTAGTCCAATTTTTCAACAAACATTTTATCTGTGGAACAAAAGCTGTATAAGGGTAGAACAAAAATATTTTTTAAAAGCAAAGCAGTATGCAGTCATACACTTTCATAACTCCACGAGAAATCTTTAGGTTTAGTTTGTACCTGCCATTTTTTTCATTGTAAAGTTTGTCACCCCACTGCAGTACCTCTAGTGCTTAACTTGTCTCCAAACACATTAATATCTTTTTATGTTGTGGCTTTTCTTCAGTCATTTGTACCCTCCAGCTACAGGGTGTGTTATCAAAATCCTAAGGCTTGGAGTTATGCTGTGCCTTAGATGTGGAAAATAATCAAATATTAACCCGTTAGTTTCATGAGGAACAGCTTCCAATTTCAAAACATATCTGAATCACTATGATTAAAAAAATAAACAGAGAAAAACTCGGTCGCTAACATCATTCCTATGATCAATGTGCAATCTCCTGGAAAGGGCTATAAACTTGTATGTTTGCAGGGTATCTCATCTCAGCTTTATTGAAATATAATTATTGATTTCATACCTTTACTGTTTCTCTTGCAGTTTACAGGTGTATATTTTTGTCTTTTTAATCCCTGGCTAGCCTCCAGAGGCCAATTTGCAGCACCAGATTTTGTTTGGAAAATGTTTATGAGGAGTGATTTATTTCTGAAATATCATCTGAAGTTCATCTTATAATATGCTTCAGAGAAACAGATAATGGGCTAAGGATTAATTACTCTTAGAAATGAAACAAAAGCTTGGTCATAAGTAGCTGCTCTGAAACAAGAGAAATATCTCCTAAAAAGCAGAAGGGTTGAACAAAAATTGTTTTAAAAAAACCCAAACCAAACAAAACCAAACCCATGAAAAAGCCGAGAGCTCACCTACAGTTAGCAAGTAGAATCGCTTTCTAGAAATCTGTCATTATCTGAAGTACTTTTTTAAAGTACTGATCCACAGCATTAGATGACTGGTTAGAACTGAGGACTTCTACCAATAAACAACTGTAACTCTCTGCATTCCTGAAACCTACTACAATACTGGAATATAACAATTATTTACCCTTTTGAAATTTTCTACTCATTTTAGAATTATATTCCATTTTATGTACATATATGGGATTTCTCCCAAAGGAGTAGCATCTCTGTATAAAATGAAAGAAATAAAAAACCCAGAAGATTCACCTTTGTCTACTGGAAGGTCATACCCATTTTTTAATTTGTAGCAAAAGAAAATGAAATCAATCTGGTAAATATCTATAGGAAGCCATCAAAAAGAAAAGTGGCTCTTCTGCTCTATGAAAAAAGGGAAGTAAATTCAGATCTGACAAAACTTCGACTAGCCAGAACCTGCCAGTCCTGCTTATCTTTAAATCAAACAGTCAGTCGTAATGAGGTGATGAGAGCCTCAGGAAGCAAAATCAAATAGCAAAAGCTACATCTTAGGAAACATTCTCAGTTAGCCTGGTGGCCTATAAGGGTGCAGAAAAGCAAACCTTTCTGCTTTCAAGACCTTGAAAAGTTTATCTCTTACCACTAGTAAAAATCTTTGTCAGTTCCCACTGAAATAGGTGGAAGGATTCATGCTGTTTACAGTGGGAAATTGCCTGCTCAGGGGAAGAGTAAATATCCAAGTGTGTCTTTCAGAAATGCTCACTAGGAGCATACCTGCTATTCAAATTGATGAATTCATCCTAAAATTCCCTTTTTTTCTTTTTTCCAGACCTTTTTACTGAAGCCAAAATAGTTGTTTTAACATCTGTAATTTTGTGCCTCTGTATTTAGAAATTGCTTTTCTTGAAGTGTGAACATTCCCATGTAAACATTCTTCTTCCTGTGCATATACTGTAAATCTCATCAGAACTAGGTAATTTCTTTTTATCATCTACATAAATGTTTCATAAATGTTTCTGGAAATTAATAGTCATCACTTATACTAAATCAGGGTTAAAAAGAGGATTTCAGTAAAGATGTGGATAAATATTATAGTAGTATATTCATTAGACTTTTTGGAAAGAAACCACAAAACTAACTTAAAAAAAATAACTTTAAAGAAAAAAAGTCCACAGTTTGTTTCATTTCTGTAAATGAAAATAACTTGGCATCAGATCAGTATCTGCCCAAGTCTACTCCACAGCATGTTTTACAAATATTGCACACATTTACTAATCAATGGATATTTGCTGCACCGTGATCACCTCAAGTGACCTTCATCCACACCAAAGTCATATTCCTCATGGGACCAGTCCCGCTGAGCAAGGGCACACTCGGATGTACATTAAGCTGATCTTTCCATGGTTATGTGATCTATTTTCATAGTATGTTTGCTGTGATTACTGTGAACTGAGTTGTACTCGACAGAGCAGCAAAAGCCTCCAAGGAGTTGTCTAGACACCTGAAGCAATAACTGGAAGGCAAGGGCACATGAGCTTTTATTTACTGAAAGATACTGTTTAAAAGATTTTTGAGAAAAGCAGTTTTATAAACCCTGAGAGGTAACATTCCATAAAGCAAGTCAGCCTGAAGGTTGTATTCTGCACCCACTTACACACAGTGTAACTCTGAATTAAATGGTATTATTCCAGTGAAAAAGATAGATTTAAGATCAAAATCAGGAAAAAGTCATATGAGAACAAATGAAGCATTTTTCTCTTAAATTTCTAGATTTCTAGATTAAACACATGAATAATTTGAGAACTTCTTTCAAGCTTTGAGATTGTTTAATCCTTTGTTTTTATAATTCTTGTACAGTTAATTAGTTTGTAGTTAAATAAAACGTTATCTCAAAAGCATTGAAATGTAACCTATCTTTTCCTGAAGCACAATCATTTGATACAAAAGAGAAAAGAGCTTGTAAAACTGCAATAAAATCAGAGGAACTGCTTCTTGTTCAGGACTTCTACTCTTGGTGATAGGTTCTCTCTGAAGTGATATTACTTTGGTATTTGCACCTAAGCATAAAAATTGCTTCTCATCAGAAAGTGTTAAAATTTTTGTGTTAAAATATCTGTATTAAAATCACAGCCTAATCATCACCACAAAATTAATTACAAAGGGGAGCTGAGCTTTGTCTTCATTCTAACGGGTGAGTAAAGCCAAACAATAACTTCTTCCTTTTTTACTTAATCAAAATCTCATTGAAAGACTATAGTGTCTAAATATATCCAGAAGAAATCAGTAATGCAGAAGCAGACCAGGCTGCACTTCCAGCCTTCCAGAGGATTTTTCCTTGACAGCGTCCTAAGATATAGCATACCAATCTTCAACCACACATGTTGCCTTGTAAAGTGTGGCTTGGAAATGGTCATATAATTGAATACAGCATGAATGCCACTCCAAGTAAGAATTGTTGCTCGCCCTGGAAGCTTTCATGCTGGTCTTGCACAAGTCAAAAATGCTTCAAAATGAGCAAATGGATTAGCCATTCCATTATTTCCCCTTTCTTTACTGAAAGTTGGTGGGTAGATATGACTATGCTAAGTAACATTTTAGACTTAAACTTTCTTGCTGAAGTGTAATAAAATACTTAATCATGATTAGTAAATAATAATGAAAAAGTTATTTTTCAGTGAGTCCAAAAAGAAAAAAGGACACATTAAAGAATATATCAAACAGGAGAATGTTAAAAGAACAAATACATCAGATGAAATGTACCCTCTGCCAACGTAGTTTAGTATTCATACCCTGCCAAGATGTCAGTAGTTGGAAGGAGAAAGACTCATCAGCTTTCAGAATGTGTGTGAGTAGGGCTGTTCAGGTGAATAAGATTTGATTCAAAATCTTCCAGGTGACAAAGATGACCTTTGCACTCCCTGGAAATCACAACGGTTTTGTGGGAAATAATAAGCCTTTCAAGAAACTGTGAGCTTGAGGAACCGATCCCAGTTTTCTTTATACCAGTAATAAAATGCCCAGCTCTTTTGACTTGGTTAAATTAGTTCTGCCTGACATAAATGGGAGATAGCCCAAGGTTGTCTATTACCTACAAGATGAGGATAAATAAGCTAGACTGTGAACAGTGTACCCCAACACAGTAGAGGATTTCAGTACATCACTCAGATAATAAAGCCATAATCAATGTGTGCAGCAAAGGAAGTTTCCTCCAGCTGTGCAGCCTGAAAAAATTTTTTGAGGATCATAGCTCACATCCTGGTTTAGACAATCTTAAAGATAAATGAGAAGTTTTACTTTAATGCAGAAGAACATAGCAAGTTCAAAGAAAAAAAATAAACAGAATAAAGGGATACACTAAGTAATGCACATTAGAAATAATCTCTGTGTAACCCATCAGACTTTATGAAGCAAGAAAGAACAGATTCAAAGAATAAATCCTATGGGTTTTTATCTGACTGATGATGGGAACTTATAAGGAGAGTCCCATTACCTTGTGTCGATTCTATTTACCAGAGTAATAATTGAACTGTTCATACTTGCATATATAGCCAGACCAAAATCTGCATGGAGATTGCTCTCTAGTCAGATTTTTAACCAAGTTAGGTGTCAAACCTAAATTATAACATGCCTGGTGGGAATTGAGCCCTTAAAGAGCCAAGTGAAAGGAGATAGCTAAATGGGGCCACTCAAAGAATAGTGAAGGACAAGCAGTTAAAGCAAAAGTTGGGATAATGGAGGAAGAGGTTTAGACATAGAAGTAGCTGATGTTATTGCTTCTGGATGATGAACCAGAGCAAGGGACCTCCATTTCTTTGGGATATGTATTTGTAAACAGGCTTTCAGAGCTCAATATTCAAGCCATATTGATTATCTAAGACACCAAAGCTATAACCCTTCACCCCCTCCAATATGCAAGATTCTCCAGAATTTACCCCTATGCTTGCCACTTCATGTTACCTATTGCTGCTATGCCACCATATCCTTGTTCTTAGTTTGGGAATATACAATACATGTAGTGTGTGCTTTGAATATAATTTCAGGACCCTGGTTTGGAGGGGTGTATTCTGATATTTAACCTAACCATCTCATCTCACAAGGGTAAAATGGATTTTCACTTGAATAGGGGCCTAAGCAGCTTGCTACTGGGGGACAACATCATTCCTTTTAAAATAATGATCTAAATCTTATTCAGGTTTTTCAAATAGAATAATCCAAAATTTCTTTTGAATTTTCATTTCATGGTACTGTTCAGGACTCGACGTATTTTCCTGGTATAAGAGTGTGAGAAGAGGTCAAAACCCAATAGCTTCTCATCAGTGCTACCGAAGATTTTATCTCATATTTATACAGATCTTCATGGCTTTGAGCCAGCGAATAAAGAAGCATCCCATGTTAAACCCACAAATATCTCATACAGAATCAATTTACTTAATTCAGATTATTTCACTTCTCTGCTTTTTAAATACATTTTATATCCTTTTTCAAATTGTACCTTAGAACTACTTAAACGTTGTCATTTTGATGATTTATCTATGGACTTTTGTGCAGCATTCTTCAACTAGTTGGAGTTCTCATTTTCCTCCAAAGTACACTGTAAATTTGGGTAGAATACTTATTATCTCGATTCTTTTTGTTATGAACACAGTATCAGATGAGGGCAAGAAGGGAGCAGGTGACCTTCCCAAGGTCATGCAGAGAGATTTGCATCCACCAGCTAGTAAAGCATCTAAAATTCCCACTTCACTGCTTTATCAGAACACTACCCTTTTATTACTCAGAAAGTTATTCCACAATGCATTAAAACTCCTATCTTGGAGGACACAATTTGTTTAAGTCATAGCTCACTTTTTCACTCAAGGCTTTACTCATGTATATTATATTATAGTAATGACAATGATAATAATCATAATGTAAATTATGTAATGACCAAGCAGATTAAGAGATCCCATGCCAAAACAAATGCAGTGAAAGAGTTAAAATAGTTCTTCAACTGCTCCACTTTACAAAGCTGGTATTTTAATGGTCCCAACTAGGATTAGAAGTTAACACCTTATTAAGATGAATGGGGGATATAGTTTGCACCTTTACTGTCGCTTCTATGCTGTGTGGCTTGCAGGCTCCTTCTACTGTTTCTGGAGAGCAGGTTTAAGAAGTAAAAGAGTGCATTTATATAGGGAAGTCTCTTTGTCAAAGAAATGACCAGTGACAGTATTTTTAATGAAACTGTTTCAGCAGATTGCCAGTGTGAAGACCAAAACATCAAGGGATTCACGACCTTTTCATACCCACTCCTTTCCACTGTTAGGTTTCATGGCATAAGAGAAATATTATCACTCACAGTGCCTATTTTATACAGGTGCAGTTCTATAAAAGTGCACTCAGTAAGATTTAAGCCCTTCCCATATAGGAGGAAAACCAGATGTTTCCCTCATGGCCATATTTGCATTCAGTATTAAAATGAGTAAAAATCTAAAGCCCTCCTAGAGGCAGAATCACAAGTGTGCTTTTAATAATAAAATCTAGCGCGAACGGGCTTGGTTTCTTTTCCTCTGTGTCCTGCATTAAAATATACATACTGTGTACAGATAAATAATTTCCTTTAGTGGACCTTACCTATGTTTTTCCAAGGAGATTGGTATCATGCTCCAAATTAAGCTGATGAAGGAAGGCAGAGAATGGTCTAATAATTTGCCAATATCTATCAAATGATACAGTTGCAGGCAGTCCTGGGTGACAACATAATGTGTTTGCATGACACTTCACTGCCTCTGTTTACATCTGCTTGAAGCCGTATAGCTTTGAGATAAAATAGGTACAGAGAATTCCAGGTGGGTCATGATAGCTCTAAGATAAGGGCATAAAAAAGATAAAAATAACCTTTAACCTTAGTACACATATATACAAACGTGTGCACATGCATATAGGCATATTCTGGCCTACTAAATCACAGTCAGGACGGCTTTACATATTAATATTATTTACTTGAAATAACTTGCAGAAATAGTGGATTTTTTTTCTGTATAAGTATTTATACTTTCCCTGTTTTGACATATTTCTATAATTTTAATTAATTTTCCAGTGGAATTACAGATGTTCACTTTAAATGGAGAAGCCTTTTAAATATAAATGCCCCCATATTTACAGAAACAGAACTGGATCTGAAGTAATACAGTGTGCCACAAATCCAATATTTAAGAGCCCACAGCATCCTTTTTCATTCAAAAGACAAAATTCCCATAGATGCAGTAAATTCTGCAATAGAGTCTGCAAGAGACCAGTAGGATATAGCCTGCAGTGATTAATGCTAATTGCTAGCCAAGGTTTTGGAAGGGATTAGTGATTTTAGAGATCCAACTTTGAAAAAAAAGTCTGATAAGAGATTGATTTTCAGAAAAGGAACAGCCTTTTCTTTCTGCAAATTGAACCCCTTTAAATTACCTGTGCTTTGGTATTCCACAACAAACATGCTTAACATTACCAGTTACCTCTGGAAATCTTGTCCAGAATTTAGCAATGTTATTACCCATTCAATATGTGTTTTATTTTCTGATTCCTTAAAATTCCATTTTGCTTGCTCCTTTTTTGAATCTATTATACTTTGAATCACAAACTTCTCCATGTTGCTGAACAATCAACAGGCAATATTAATGCAGATATAATTCCTAAGCATCTACGGAGATATTTGCAATGTGAAGGGCTTGAAGCCTACAATGCATATACATGAAAGTTCAGTAAGCACTGTATCAGACTACTCATTTTCCAAACTATCTGCAGGATTGATTTATTTCTAAATAATCTAACTGTATATTTGTTTAAGTAATACAGTTGAAATACTTTGTTGCTTTCTTGCAACCAGGAATGAGTTAACAGCATACATGAAGGTGGTTAGGTTGTTTCTAAATAACCCTAAATGTGCATTTAAGCAAAAAGAGTTTCATAATATTTTCACTCTATGCTCTTAGGAATTTTGAAACAACTAATTACTGGTGATATGCAAATTTGGTGAAACACAATTAAATAAATATCAGATATATGGACAAATCTGCCGGTGAAGACATGTACTTTATATCAGCTTGTACACATTCTGTGTTTGCTATGTAACCTGTTTGAACAATAAGTGATAAAAGACCAAATGAGTCAATGAATAAAATCCCCTAAGTCCCAAATTGTGAATTGCATGCTATTAGATCTCTCCATGGGTAAATGTGTTGCTTGCTCTGCTGTAATCGACAAGCTCCCTCTTAAGTAAATACTGTCTTTTTTAAAAGAAAAGATCTAATAAAGGCCTAGATTTTCTGTATATCAAGGAAATATATTTTAAAGCTGCTTTTATTGTTTCACAACAAAGCCAAAAAACATTCAGCTGTCAAAACAATGGTGACATTTGCATACTTTTTTTTTCATCTGGCAAAATAATGTATGAATGGAATAAGGAAACTAAACTGATTATGTCCAAGCTCATGACTGTGAAATCTCTGCTACCAGAGGTATTTTAACTAGCTAGACTCCATTGATCTACAGCAAAGCTTTGTCAACGAAAGCTTTTTTCTTAAATTGATTCTCCATCTTGTCTTCTCATTCTTTCGACAGCACACAGCAGGAAACTCTGTCTACATACAGAAAACAGGATCTTGCTGTAGGCATGGGTATAAAACAAAAAGACAGTGATTAAAGAAAAAAACAGACTGCTGTTAGTATTTGATCTTAAAATTATTGATCTTGTCGATCAGTTACAGGCAGAGAGTGCCCATTTAAATCTGTAATACCTATTAATGTTACCATAAAAATGCTGACCACTTGAAAAAACAAATAAATCTATATGATAATGCAATGCAATGTTTATTCGGCTGTATAGCTATTTGTAGTATGTGAAAGTAAGTGCAACATTCCACTTGACAAAGTATCCCACTTGACAATGATCATATCTCTAAAATTTCTTTTAAAATGTATATAATATCAGAATATGAGGTTCACATGACAGACAATTTTGAACAGTTTGTTAACAAAGGACTTCTGATTCTGATCAAATTGTTCTGATTAACAGAAAAACATCTTTTCTTACAAGTGACTCAAACTCAAGCATTACATTAGGATACTGTTAAAAACCTACTGAGCAAAGCCAGCATCAGGCTATATTTGTCCTTTATGTAAAATTGTATGTTTATTCTGTCTCATGAGTTTACATACCTACTATGATTGTACCAATAGTGCCTCTAAACATACTTATGTGTAAATATAATTCAAAAATAGTAAAAAAAAAAAATTAAATCTTATTTCAGCTTCAGTTGCTGGTTATATGAAAAGGAAAAAATATTTGACCATTTGGAACAAACCCAAACCCCAAAGATCTTGAACCAATCTCCATACGTGCTTTAATTTATAGTCAAATGTAAATCACTAAAGCTTGTCACCTTAAGATAAGGTGAATATTTTCAAGGGCAGCAGTTGTTGTACATGAAGTCCCATGATGAACAGAAATGTTCATGAAATTTACAGTATTGTCCTTCTCTCTATGAAGAGTGGAAGGCATTTACTAACAATTTGATGATGTCTCTGGGACCGGAAAAACATACAAATAACACAGACAGCTGCATTTAATCTGCAACTAGTAAAAATATGTAGGAAGGTTCATTTACATAACAGACAAGTAGGAATGTATTGTGATTTTGTGCCAGCCAAAGGGTTTATAGAAAGCCTTTGCCCATCTCTAATGTATGTGTAAATTAAATTTTATGAAATGCATTTTAAATGGACTTCATTGATCTTCTGAATTTATCATAAGCCTTTAGTTCATGTTTGGTGCCAGTCTAGTGTGTCACATGGTTTTCAAACCAATAGAGGCTCATATTGAAGGTTCTTTCTTTGTTTGAACTACTTTATTCGTTGAGTGGAAGGATTAAAGATAGACTAAAAAGTCATTATGATGATGTACTAAAGCACACATTGGTTGCTTCTTCACTATAAAACCTGCTTTTTAAGCACATTCTTCTGTTAGAAGGCAAAATGAAATGTCATTAAGCATCTGGACACAACAGTAACTATTTAATTTTGTTTGTTTTTTTTTTCTTTTAATCTAGGCAACACTGAAGTAAAAAGAAATTAAAGATTTCATATAGAAATTATTATGAATTACTCACCTTTCCTTATTATAGATAAAATATAGCTCTCTCAATTATTTTTAAAGGGACGGGTGGAAAATGCAATAACTTTCTAACCTTACTTTTTGTCATTGGGTTGAGACTTGATTCACATTAAAAAATAAAATCCTCAAGCATGCTTTTTTGTGCTTTTATATTATGTATTAAGTGCTGAGCTTTCTGTGTAAGAAAAGATACACGTGGAACTCTAGAATAATAATAATAAAAAAAAGCTTAAATAATATATCAATGGAAAAAAAGAATAAAAGAATGCACATCATATTATGCCATAGAACCTAAAAATGCTTGTTTTCCTGCAATGGCAAAAATAATGTGAAACCTTTTCCCCTTGCTCCCCAAGAAAGGCATTTTTGTTTCTTTGTATTTTTGACTAAGTTTTTTTTTCTAATCAGAAAGGAACTTTTTAATGCTGGAGCCCACTTCATAACACTAGAGACAAATACACAAAAATCTCTTTCACATTCTTGCCAGTTAAATTATTTATCTAGTGATGATGCTTTCTTTGTGCTTTTCTTTTAAGACAGTAGGACTTCACCCTTCACTCCAGCACTATTTTCAAGCCCTTGAATTTACTCTTCCTTTGAATTGCCGGTTATTGGCATTGAGGTATTTCTCTGCTCTTCTCCAGGACTTTGAAGTGTGTCAGGAATTAATGTCAGGGTTTGGCATAGAGGAACTCTGTCTGGCTGGGAGGGAAGGGTTCTGTCCCTCCTAGAAGTGATTCAGCATACATGGCTGTGTGCTGGGACTTGTTCCCAACCACTCTACTCCCAGGAGAAAGCTGCTTGTGCTGATATGGAGAGATAGTAGGTGTTCACAAAAATGCCCAAAGGAAACATATACCTGTGCTCCTGCTTGAGATCAAGCCCTGACTCCTCTAGAAGATACATGTTGCTATAGCTGAGCAGCAAAGGCTTTGCTTTGGAGCCTCCTTTGAGGCGAGGCTGGAAACTCTGACTGAGAATTCAAGGCCCTGATGAACTTTATATTTTCCTACACAGAGAAAATTATTATTATTTCTGGTGTGGAGACATTTATGCTTTTACTACCCTATAGAATTGCAGAGGTGTCTGAGTGCTGTTTATCGCTATGTCTCAGGATAGACTGCATACCAAGGACAGGAAATGCAGAATGTGAGCAAGGCGCAAAATCACCTCTCCCTCCCCATTTACACCTAGATGAAATGCTGATTACTTGCTGATTAATATCACTGGCAAGAATATAAAACCAAATACTATGTCTTCCTCTGCAACTGTTACCTCCATCCTTTCCTAGTCCAACAATTTTAGCATTTGCTTTCAGCATGATGTACTCCACTAGGTTTTCTGTCCAAATGAAAAAAGGAAACCAAAACATGGGATCCTGCTCTTTGCAAGGATTTTTCTCTTATATATGTGTATATATATTCCATAGCATATATAATATGCCAATTTTCTCCTTTCACTTGAGCTTGCTTTATTGATTTTAAATAGGCATTGTCCTTATTTCACAAGATCTGAAAATTTCAAGCATTGTTTATTACTGGGTATAAAAAATGATGTAAATATTAGATTTTCAGAAGGCTATCTTATTGAGAGTTTGAAGCAGATTTTCAGATTAGCCGCGCTCCATTTTGATCTGGCACAGAGTTAATTTTGGTCTGTGATGTGCAGGCATGTATCAGTATTTATCTTGTCAAGCCCTCTGTTGTTCATGCACATACTTGTGCATATGGGATGGAGTGTGAGCAGCCTGGAACAACAGACAGCACTAAAAGTATTTAATACATTGCAAAATGATTGTCAACTAAAAAATTATCAATAATGCAAAGCAATAGAGCTGTAAGTATAGGTTTCCAACAAACCAGCTTTTTTTAGACTTATTTTTATATTAACATCATGCACACAAAACCCTGAGGGTTGTTTCATCACAGATACATTGAAGGAAATGTACAGTCAGAAATGGATTAAGGTGGACATGAGAACCCTCTGCTAAGTATGCAGGACTTTTGTATCAGTTAGACTGGGTGCTTGCTTGGTTACAAAGCTTTGTTCACCTCGTCATCAATTCTTCAGATAGGGGCAAGATGAACCTTCCTCTGCTCTGATGCCAGATACCATAGAGGGTGTGTTTCAGAGCTAAATTCATCACTTGTCAGCCTCACCAACAGGTTTATACCCAATCACGGACAGCAAAAGGCACTTAGCAGCAAAGGAAACACTCATACACCCTGTTCTCCATTTGCACATCATACAGGAGATGTTAAGACAGGATTGGACTTCCAGTAGCATTGTAGCCATCTTTAATGCTCCTACTTCATCAGCCTGCTCTGAAATTTCATTCACTGGAAAATGTAGGAGGGTTTTTTTGCTCTATTACATCAGTAACCTCCAAATTTTGGTTTTTAAAGTCATTGGTCAGTCCACACTGCCAAGTCTTCATATTCCACCATTGAAACAGCCAGCCATGATTTGATCCCTAGATAAAACTCCGAAACGCTGCTAATTACTTCTACTGCAAATTAGTACAGCTGAGACACAACCCACTGATCCAGAATCATGTCCTCTGCGACTACAATCAGAACTTGATTTACACGACAAGCTCTCTTGGCTCTCTAGAAGATGATGGCTGCCCTCTAGTGACAAAGATATTTCTGCTGACACATTGCAGTAGATACAAACATGTTAATAAATACTGTCTCGTAGATCAATATATAAGAAGACATTTGGATATGGTAAAGAATCTTAAGAGCATGAGCAAATGCACTGGGCTTGGAGGCATTAGAAAAAGAAGCATTCCAGGTTGAACAGACAAGCCATACTCAGTCACAGCAAATTTTTAAGTTAATTTTTTGTTTGATCAGATTTTATTGATTTTTTAAATTTATATTTCTTTTATCAGCTGAACAAACTATGATTATTATAACAAGACCAGAATAAGAGCTCTGCATCGCAGAGATGTTCTATTCCTGCTAAAAGCATCCATCTGACTCTTATGCACTCACTGGCAAGTGTGCCATGTATGTGTGTGTGTGTGCATCTGCACGTGGTAACGAAATCATGTTTTCATAATTTCCTAGATGAAATCACAAACTGAATTGAAGCAATAGCTATTGAGTTCATTTTTTAAATAGTGCAAACAGTATCAAATGCTAGAAACATTACTGGTAATCATGAAGGACTATACTGAGAATGAATACAGAACTGTGTTGACTATTTACATCAGTGTCTTATTTCATTAACTGCGAGATAGCCCACAGAATATAATGTTGCGATTCAGAACAAATATATTAAAGAATAGTCTGTGTAAACTCTTTGAGTCTGGTTGCTCTGGGAGAAGCTAAAATGTCATCTACAGGAAAACCACAGGGAAAAAAATATCACATTTCTACATGATGGTGCATCTCAGAATAAGAGATTTGAGGGTAGAAGTTTTCTCCTCCATTCTCCTGTCTGTGAGAATCGAAGTTCATATTTCTGAAGTTCTGTGCTTCTCATTTCTTTCAATGGTAATTTCATTTCTAGATTATTTTTTCTTTTTTTTTTTTTTCCCCAGATGTGGTGGTTTTAAGATCTGAAAACTTTCCTTCCTTATCTAATGCTCTACACTCCCTGGTACTGAGAGAATACTGTCATGTCACCTACTGCACACTCACTTATCTGTGGTATTTACCTCTTTCCTGTTCAGCAAGCTTGTTCTTATGT
Source organism: Coracopsis vasa (assembly GCA_026283785.1). Classification (NCBI taxonomy): domain Eukaryota; kingdom Metazoa; phylum Chordata; class Aves; order Psittaciformes; family Psittacidae; genus Coracopsis; species Coracopsis vasa. Next base: position 30,342 of record JANHGB010052694.1, on the reverse strand, counting down.
GCCATCATTATTCTTATTGCCTATTTACCAATGAGGGGTGACATCATGGACTTTTAAAAAATGTAAAACTTTCCATCCCAAATTTGCTCAAATCCTGATACCAATCCTGAAGCCTAGATCTGCAAATCAAGTTGGCATCTCATACTTCAAAAGTAGTGAAGTGTTAGTCATGAATTTAGCAAACACAAACTAGATTCTCACATAGGAATAATTGCTGTTTAGGAAAGCCATTATGCACATGCTTAATTCACATTCTAATGTCATACTGCCAAAGAATATAGCCTTTTATAACAAAGATAATAATCTTCCTATCCAAATTAAATAATAGGACATAGTGACTATCAGATTCATTGTGCCTAGGATAATGCAGAAGGAAAACATTTCCTTGTTGACAAAAGTACTTACTATATGCTGAAGAGTTTCATTGACTTCAGTGGGATTTAAACAAATTAGAAATGTTTTCCAAACTTTCAGATATTTCCAGAAGTAGAACTTCAGAGAAGATAAACATAAACCCCTCTTTCCTGGTGTATGTATTTATTCTTCATACTTACATGGCAGATTCAGTTTAGCAGCAGATGTCCTACTACCAAAAAAGTTTCTTTTTAGAATGGCAAAATATTTCTGAGAGGTCAGTTTTTACATTTGGCAAAATTATAAGACTGAATTACTTAATTTTGTACATAGGAAGAATGTAACAACTTTTTATTGTAAGAAATCACATGAACTGCCTGGAATGTAATATTTTAACATAGATAAAATTCATGGACTACTCTGGCATTGCACCTGAACAAATAGAAAGTTGATTATTTCACACCTCTTTGTATAATAATGAACCCTTCACATGAAGAAAGCTGTGGTCTTGAGAGACTTCTCCAGCTATTGTCTTCTACCTATGGGAGATGTTGAAAACTCTAACAGCTCTGTCACTGTTCCCCTGCAGCTGGCCAACAAGAAATACTGGAAGATCCATAAAGGTGAAAATTTCTCTAGCCTTGAGTAAAACACCTCATTTCTTGACACCCGCTCTCAACAGATCTCATTGCTTCACTCCAAGCTTATTATAACCTGCAGTTTTATTCAAAGGAAGGGGGTTGTTTTTCCTTGTTATCCACAGGTTTTGATAAGACTTTTACAGAACACACTTGCTGTATTGTTGTCATCCCCTTTAACATTAAACTGTGAAAAAAATACATTCATGAAGTGGCTGCAATATCCATTTCAGCATTTCATGCCAAAAGAAACAGGTGCTTCCAGTTTTTATACAGTGTGATCATTTGTCATGGCCTTTCCAACTCTTTTTAGGCAATGGGTGTCTGAACTATCCCCCAATTTACCTTATAAAATTTAATTATATATATTTGTGACATTGTTCATGAATTACTGGTAGTGGTAAAAATTATGGGTTTTCCTACATAGAGTCTCTACATGCAACTTCTCCCGTTGTTAAGTTTGTCCAAAGGACCCAGGTAGCCTCAGTGTACAAAGGCAATGTCGCTGTTGTAGATCTGATATACTTTAGGCAGATATTGATGATTCTACTTCTGTCGACAATGTGGTGTTTTGGTTCTGTGAGCCCGCATCTGGAGAAAGCTGAACTCCTCCTTTCATGTGTAACAGAAAATCCTGGTTTGATATTGTACTGCTGGCTAACATTCAATGCCAATCAAACTGTATCTTATGTCTTTGCCTTCCTAGACTTCTCTAAACCTCTTCCCCTCTTGCCATGGCTTTGCTTTGCTGAAATCATGCAACAGGCCTATATAAAAGGAAACGAAACCCAATCCACCCGTTATGTGGTTTATGTGCTTATAGAATACAACCTTTGTAAACATACAGAATGATTGCTTAAAATCATTCCAAAGGATAGGGGGGAATACATTCATCTGACTTTCATTCCCTTCCAGAAGTTAATGACCCTGTAAATTAGTTTCTCATGAAAATACTTCCATGAAAACATTTTGAGACTCTTAATTCTGTTCATTTTGCTGAACTTTTGTATCTTATTTTGCTCTTTTTTATGCTTCGGGTCAGGAAGCAATACTGCATTGAGTTATACCAGCTGACTCTCATGCCTTAAATCTGTCTTATACTTTTCCCTGATGTTTCCAGATAATAAAATCTGGATCCAGATGCTGAGTTCTTTAAATAGGTGCATTTTATCATCTTAAGTCTTACCAAATCAAGGAAAGCATACTCACAGTTAATGTAATAGTTGATTTCAAAACTATGTATGAATGCTTTGTATAGGAGATCAGTGTATTTCACTTATAGCTGCATCAGCATCTGCCTGTGGAAACCACAGTCACCTCAGATATGGGTCAAGCTGTGTAAGATGTCCTTAATAACTTTCTGCCACTGAAGCAGGTACAGGTTCTTCTTCCACACTCTTCAGAGGCATTCATTTGACCCTCTCAGAAGTGACTCTGTTCTACTACTTCACACTCCAGTAAAAAACAAACAAGCAGACTTCCACTGAGTTAGTGATCTGCATTGCACTGAGCTGAACAGTGAGCTCATTCTGAAGGGCCTGACAAGCACCAGAACCACCACAAAGCAGGGCAGCTCAAAATGCAAGGGCAGTGGGAGCCAGGGAGCGAAAAAGAACAAAGCTTTTCATTTTGAGGGGCTATAAGCTGTTTTCCATCTCACGTAACTTAACTATAAAGGTTCTTTATGTTAATTCATTTTTATATGCCAGATTATTTTATAGCTGTGGTCTGGTTGTTTTGTGTTGAGCTTTTTTCGGCTTTTGGGGTTTTTTTGGTTGGTTTTCATTTTTCATCCACCTCTGATATATTTGAACTTTAGGCTGCTATGTTTAAATTTTAGAAAAGTATGCTATTTTATTGATGTCAAAATATGTCCTTTAGTCAAGACATTTTTGTTGAAAATCTATAGAAAGTAAAGAGGGGTGGATGGAATATCACTCTGGCATATCCAAACCAAGACAATAGCAAAAAAAGGGTAAGAAGATTACCATACTGGTGAGAAGTATGGCAATAACAATATCACATCTAGGATCCCCACATCCTGCTGTAACTCCACACACATTCATCAGATGTTTTGATGTAGTGCCATTCTCTTGATCTCACTTTTTTCCCATGCATAGTGAAAGCAAATTATGAAATCTCAGAAATCGCTATGAACAGCTCTTAAGTTAGGTCTTTTTCAAGGGACTGTCACGGAATTTGTGCCACAATTAGAACTGTAACCCAGCTGATCTCTAGGTGCTAGAGATATGAATGTTTAATCATGATGATCAGCATTGAAAACATAATATTTTGAAATATTAGGTGTTTTGTATATAGACTGTCTTTCTAATGGAGTGTCTAAATTTCATTCTTTGTCTTGGACCATGATTTTATAGGACTGTGTAGGTTTTTTATAATAAAGCAAATTTTTAGTAATTTCTTCTGATGTCATCATCAGTTAGAAACACCTGGCTGGATTTGTAACATAACATCTCTTCCGATCAAGTAAGCCCATCTACAGAGGAGTTTATCAGTACAGCTGCCTGGAGCTGTGTCCCAGAGATTTTATTTTAGACCAATTCTGCCCTTTCAGAAGTGTCTCATAAAGTCCACTGCTGGATCATATCTACTTTTGCATTGACCTGTTTATTTTAGCACTTCAGCAAGCAGGGAAACTTCTGCATGACATCAGCATGAGCACTTACAACTTGTTCCATGCTGGAAAGCCATTTGGAAGAATTTAACACTGAAAAAACAGTACATGAATCTTTGAAGAGGTCACTCACAAAAAAAATAGCGCCAGTAGTAGAGAGGAGCTAATAAAAATTTCTGTGGAGGAAAAAGCTGGGGATAGAGAAATTGAGCTACACAGCTTGCAGAAGGGCAAAGAAGATCAATGTGTTTATTATCAATAAATCAATTTGCTAATCCAGGTGGAATTCTACAGCTGTAGGATGTAGAGGGTAAAAGGAGGTGAGTGGGTTGATTTTTTTTTTTTTTTTAATAAGAGGAAATCGATATCCTAATCAAATATCAGATGGGAGATGATGAGTAGAGAAGAGAATCTACATAATGTATGGTTCTAAATTGGTTTCCTAAAATACTCATGTTAATGATGAAGGAACTCATTCTAAATTAGTGTACATTGACATCGTTTAATATAACTGCCATAACTTAACTTGCACCAGCTGGGAAAATGGCTTAGCGTATCCAAAGATAACACTAGGGTGGAATTGCCTATTTTCCTCAGTGATGGTTCTTCCATATGGATAACAGTAAATTTATACAGGTTTTAAGTAAAATCAAGCCCATAGTGAGGATAGTTTGGAATAGCAGGCAAGTCTGATGAAGCTTTTCTAGTCTGGGCTACGAAAAAAGACCTCTGTCTGCCTCTCTGTTCAGAATAGAGATTCCTCACTAGCAGTATAACTCTAAGCTATTGCAGTTGAAGACCTCACATCAACATGAACTAAAGAATGCCCACTTCAGCACATCATGATGCTCCTATTGCTATACTGTCTAAAGTATCCAACCCAGACACATCATATAAATGCTTTTGAATCATTTGAATTTAATAAAACTTCTTGGGCAAAGGAGTTTACAACACGGTTCTTAGATTTTGCAGAAAACATTTTGGAACAATCCACAACAATAATCATTAAATACATGGCACATTCTTTGTGTTCTATATATAACTCAAACATTCTTATTAGTTTATTAAAACATCATGTTTATTAAACACGCAAGTTTATGATTAATGTGGAACTCATTGCATATATACAATATTAAAAAAAAATCAAAACCTTTAAAGAATCTTTATAGAAGCTCTCATGTTTTCATCATGAATATTCCCAGACTTGTACTTTAGTACAAGTTAGATTGGCTTTGATGATATATGTGGTACTGGAATAAAACCAGTAGAAATGAACAGACCCCTTCATGGGTATATAGAGAAATAAATAAAATTGCATCTAGATACAGGAAAAAGTAAAGCAAAGCAGCAGATATGATGAATGTAATGTCTTCATTTTTCTTTTATTCTTAAATTAACTATTCATTCTTAAGGAAACCTTTTGAACATTCTCATATGACTGGAGCTGTCTCTGAATACATCGGTTAAAAACCTTCTGTGGGACTAGAAGGCCAGCTATTTCTTGATGCAATGGGCAATTTCTTGCTCATGCAAGAATGAATTTTTAATTTAGAAAATTATAAAACATATAGTTTTACATTGGAGGAAAAAGCAACAAAATGGCTTGTCAGATTCATCTCCTGAAATGTACAGTTCTGTATTTTTCCATATATAGAAAAAAATAGTTAATATTTTATTACAATCAAACCTACAAAGCTTTTTTAAAGAAAAGAGTGTGGTTACTAAGTTCTCATTCTTATCATTTTCACATTTCAAAATAAATTGATCATAGATAATTTGAAGATCATCAGTGCTGAAAAATCACTCTTATTAAAGGGCAATCTGAAATATGGTTGAAGTTCAAAAGCAAAAGAACAATAATCAGGTTGTCCATTCATCCAGGTTAACAGTGAAACAAGTGGACTATTCAAGCTGATCATCTGCTATATATATTTGCATTCAGATATATGATGTAAACTAAAAGCTGAATCCACAACTTCCTTCCCTGAAGTGTGCAGATATTCTATCAAGGTTCTTGCTGTCTCTTGCAAAAAACCAATTGCTTTTAACACATCTCAGAACTGTTTAAAATGGAAGATGGTCTGTTTTCTGCATCCTACTGTTCAGTTATTTAAAATATTTTCTTAAGTGCCAAAATTCGGTATATGTATATTTTTTATTTCAAGGTGAAATTATTGGTCATGAAAGATTCAAGATAGTTATTACAGGAAAACTAACACTTCCCCACAATAAATATATCACAAAAAGTATGTTACACCTCACTTTGGGTTGTCTGGCACAATCAGGACACACAAAATAGCTGTTTCCCAAGCTAACTTGGATGCTCCATCCCTGGCAGTGTTCAAGGCCAGGTTGGACAGAGCCTTGGGTGGCATGGTTTAGTGGGAAGTGTCCCTGCCCATGGCAGGGGGGTTGGAACTAAATGATCTTAAGGTCCTTTCCAACCCTAATTATTCTATGATTCTATGAAGTTGACTTCTCACATATATAGGTAATAAAAGTGATCCTTTCAGCTTGAATACCCTTGATTAGATCAGGTACCCAAATATTATCAAAAGTTGTATCTGTTTGGTTTTGGTGTCATCCTGGTATCTCTTCTCCCTTCCAAGCAATTGAAGAGAGCAATTTATATTGATTTGGCCTCTTTCCTGGGGTAGCAGTTGTTTTCATACATTTGTGAGGGAAGAACAGAGGGAAGAAATTATTGCAAACACTTTCATGGCTATAGTGCAAAATATTTTGCTTTTTATATAGGCTGAATTTATGACTGTACTGATGGAGGGTCTATATCACCTTGCTGCTACTACTGAGCTTTATAATGTCCAAGCATAATACATGTGGAACATGTTGTTTTCATCTTATTAAGTTTTGAATTTTCTTACCTGTTCTTAAACTCTAGTTACATTTGTCTAAAACTTGCAATTTAAATGTTGTGGCCTTGGGCCAAGTTTTCAGATACTAGGAATTGTTTCTGATATCAGCAAAATTATGACAATTTATACTGACTAAGGGTCTGTTTTCTTAAAATCACTGGAAAGTAAAGTACAATAATTAAAATTTAGATATGAATGAATTAAATTACCTTTGGAATCATTTGCTGCTAGCTGATATGGGAATAACCAGATAGAGAGTCTTATGTGTGCAGTCAGAATACAGAACACTAAAGGAAGTTGCTGGTGGTTTGAATAGATGAGTGATATTGCTAGTAATAGGGAACCTGAAATCTTAATTGGTTTGCTGTAAACATTACAAACACGTTTACATGCTTCCATTCACTTTCTGCTCTGTGTATTAGATAGATGGTATTCACACTGATAGCTGCAATTTAATTACAAGTAGTCTGTTATTCAATTTCAGTTGTGTCATCCCATTATGTTGGCTATGAAGCATTGCAAGGTTCAATACAGCATGTATCATGATGTCGAAGAGATAATGCCACTCAATGGCTTGATTTTGGTTGTAAGGATTTTTATCCAGATTGGAATCAATGTTGTAAATGGTTATTAAATCCACACATTCTGGCTAACTGAAACAAAGTGAAAGATCTGAGGAAGCACATTATTTTTTATTAGAAAGAACAATTTCAATGAATAGTAAAATTGCTCACCATTGGTGAATCCATCAATATGAATAAACATATCAAACCTCACATGACTGAAGACCCTGCCCACAGGCTGTCTTCTGAGGCTTAATGAATTCACAGTATGAACAAATTGATTCAGCCATTCCAGTTACTCAATTTACTACAGCTGCCAAGCAAGTGACTGGAGCAATACTCCAGGCTGTTGAGAGCAGTTTTGCTTCTTCCTCATCTATTACTAGGGATTGTCCACAGACTCTGAAAATGCCATTGCACTTTCTTTTTTACGATTTTGTGGAATACATTTTCCAACCAACAAAACCTGCTTGAGTGAGGACTACAATTATCACTTTCTCAAGGGTTAGGGAAGTATAAGGCATTTGGATACTGCCTTGTGAGAGTGGATTTGCCAGAGGATATTAAAGAAAAAGGGTGCTAGGGTAATGCAAAGGTCTGTGAGACAGGTTTGAGAATAAGCCTTGTCCAAATATTTCCCTGTTTTATATGGTTCCTAAGACTTTCTAGGATTAAGTATTTGAAAAGAGAGGAGGACTTTCCTAAACACATTCATATAAGCTTCCTTACTTAAGGGAAACAATGCTCCTTGCACCTCAGAAGGAACACATAGATTCTAGGATGGAAAACAATACAGCAGATATTGGGGTGAATGTATTGGGCATGAGGTAGATTAGAAACTGCTGATTTATAGAAAACAAACCTGTAATACATCTGAGGGTTACAGGAAGCTGTAAATCTCTGGGACAAGATTATGGGTAGCATCAGGGTCATTAGGTGGGAAGGTGCTATAAGTCTTTTGTTGGGTGAAATAAAACAGAGGGTCAGATAAGACATGAATAAGCAGTAAAATCTATTTACCCTGGCCCTGATTATTCTGGATAAGTGTTCCTACTAATTTGTACTGCTGATTTCTTAGCTAAAAATGGATATGAAATACTATTTATTGAACAGTTGATTAGAAGACTGGTTTACAAGTGGTTCTTAATCCACCCTTCAGTTTGACAGATAGATAGTCTCGTATACCTACAACCTTACAGAAGGAAAAGAAAAAAACAAGTCTTAAACCCCACATTCTTATAAATGGCCCCTCAAGGTCTTGAGAGTATTTACTACTCTCCATCATCTCTCCATAGCGGCATGTATTAAATGGTGCTTCTGACTTTCAGTATCGTATTGAATTTAGAAAAGAAATCTCTTAGTAAAATGCAGATTGTTCATGCTGAGAGTTTTAGGGACCCTAATTTCAATGAAAAGTTTTGTAAAATGTGGATGTTAGATGAGCAGAATAAAACAACTGAGGAATCCTGCTATTTGGGAAATTACTTTTTTTTTATGTTAAATGCGGGAAAATGGTGAACCTAATAAAGTAAAAGGGAAAGGAACTATCAATGACTCCCTTTAAGGCAGTCTGCCAGGCAGCCTTGGCCAGATTTCCACAGTACTACCTTCAGATTTTATTAAATTAAAATAAAACCTGTCATCTTGGCTTTCACTGGCACAGTCAAATGCACAGTTTTTTAGTCAGTTCCAACATCAGCCTTGCACTTCCAGCCAGCATTAATATTTCACAATGTAATATACATAGTTCTGTGGCATTTTTTACATATCTGGCAAAGAGATACTGAAAAAAATATTCCACTAAAAGTTAAAAAGCAGTGTTACTAACTATTTGATCATGTCAACTCCTTTTCACTGCTGTTCCTCAGGGACCAATGCATTTGGAAATGTAAATCAAAGTATCAAAGAAATAAGAAATGGAAAAGTCCCATTAGGTCATCTAATCCAATCCTCCAGTAGCACCTAATTGTTCCCCATAATACATTTTCCACAGTTTTGTTCAGTCTGGTTTCAGATACTTGGGAACACTGCTCACTGACATGCTTTTTGAAAGCTGAATGGGTAGAGTTCATACAGACCCAGCATCACCTCTAAGGTCACCTCTTGCTTTTTCTAATTTGTCCTGGCAGTCACAGCTCTGTAGGGGCTTATATAGGGACTGGGGATTGCCAAAACGGAAAGGAAAAGCTGCAGCTGCATACTCTCCATCATCTTTCCCCTGGGATTTAAATTATATAGGAGGCTAAAGTAATGCAAACCAGAACTACTTCACATGTTGATGTGAGCAGCTTTATCACTTAGTTCTACTGCTGCTTTCAGAGACTTCAGGTGTGAATCTGGCCTGGACGATTCCTTGTCTGAGTCCTAAGGAATGAAAGCTCCTAGATAGATTCCACCATTAGTAACAGTGCAGTCTGACACGGATCTTAACAATATGAAAATCCAGCAGCTGTCAATGATTTATATTATTCCTTGCCTTTCCCTTTCAAGGCCTTGAACAGCCTCTGGTAAGAATGACAGCATCAGAGAAACATGGCTGGCCTGGAGATGTGGTAGTCCACAAAGTGTGGCAGTGAGTTAGTCTTTCCCAGGGCAATATCTGAGACATTCCAATTTTATTTCAGTAATGCAAATAGCCTAAATAATTGGGCTACTATCAAAGATCTGCAGAAAGCTCTTCCTCACATTTCTGCTCATTCAGAAAGGTAGACACATGCCTACTATCTGAAGGACAGAGGACCATACTGCCAAATTTGTGAGGACTTAAAGAAAAAATCTTTCTCTCAGGTAGATCAGGGAAACAGGAAGCCAAGCAAATAGAGTAGCTTGAAGACCTGGAGTTGCTACTGTTATTGTTCCCTGCTTCTCCTGAACATACGTCTGGCTAGTTCTTGAGTGTCAGCTGCTCATGAGACACCCATGATATGCTTCTGCTTCCGTGTCAGAAGTACTTAGCAAGTGCATTTTCTGGTCAGGAATTGCTTATGCTATTTTGCACATTTTCCACTGATTTAACCAATAGATATATTTCCATCAGTCACAATGGATATATATCTTTTTCGTTCAGTTTCCAAGATGATTTCTTATATCCTTTGAGTAAAGCCCAAAGGAGACATGATTATTCATATCCTCAAACAAAAGTTGATCAGCTCCTCTCTCTATTTTTATTAGGTGGTAGAATTCAGAATAGCCCTGTTTAGGATCAGTACCTGACACTGACCTATTCTGAAGCGTCCAGAAGGCACATCACACAATGTGAATGACGGTTTCTGCATGACCACAAGATCATGCTTGGATATGTTTTTCTAACAGGTCTCAGAAACCTCTTCTATTATCATGCTTGTGCATTTGAGATTAACTAGGTCCCATAAGCAAAAGAAGACAATATTTTAGTTGACACTTGCATACTTTCTGTGCAAATTGAAGATAAATCAGATCCTGGGGATGACCCCTGATAAAGAGAATAAACATACTTACTTTGTGTTTGTCTTTTGTCATATTTTGAGCACCTTTTCCTTGAAAGTCATGACTTTTAACACCATTGCATACTTTTGATCTTAGTGACTGACCTTGGAAAAGAATGCCTGTTAAGTGGGTTCGTGACAGGCGGCTTGGGAATTTTAAGTGACTAGTTCACAGTCCTAAGGACCATGGGTATTGTCCCTGGAGATACATCATGCCTGCCAGTGTTTTATTCCTGCCTACACACCCCTTTAACACCATAAATTCAGAATGCTACCATAAAATAAATCAAACTATATATTATTTCCCACATAAAATAACATAGCTATTATCCTTATTCTCTACATTTAGATATATGTAAGAGTACAGTGTATAAGCAACATGCCAGGAGTCAGAAAATGTACAAAAAAAAAAAAGTATGCATTCTTTTCAATGTATATGTGCTGCATCTATTACAAAAGAAGTTGATATATATGGATGTGAAAATACATGTGTTTTCATTTTGTGGCAGAGACCCTATTTATTTCATTGCAGATTCACTGTAGAAACTTGACATGCAAATGAATAACTTAGCATCATTGGGGGGATTTTAAGATTCTCTAGCTATGGAGGTTTATGCAAACTGTTTATGGAAATGTAGAAAAGACTTTTTCACTACTAAATATCTACATACATAGTCACCTACAAAATATGTCATAGAATTTGTTTATTTACAGGTATGAGATGGAATCTTTGTATGAAGCCTTGAATTTTGCAAACTATGTCCTATAAACAAATGTACACTGAGAAGTCTTTCAACTATCTATACCAGCTCACACTGTTTTAGAATTTCTAAACTATGGCTATAGCTTTGGTCAGAGCTCATTTTACTGTTCCTGTGAGAATCCATAAAATGTGGCCAGCAAAGAATTCACCTCAAGAATGAGAAATGAGGCTGTGGGCATATTATCATCAAATTACTCCACAATCCATTATGTTACACTTTTGAATTCCTGTTGACTTCAGTAATTACTTCCAGTTTTGTTTCAGAAGCAGGACTTTGAAATGTAAGAATGCAATATACAGTCCACTCCATGCAAAGTTTATTAAAAAACCCCAATATTCACATGAGAGCACTTTCAAAATACTAAGCTAAATGATGAGTAGAGGTGCCAAAACAGGCTGATAAATCCTTCAATCATTCTGTATCTTTTCCAGCAGTTTTCAAGTCATACTTGAATTTCTTGCCTTTCAGCACAATGCACATACCTTCTACTTTTTTCTGTGAACAACACAGTTAACAGTGCATCTTAACGAGAAATGTTCAGTAAATCTTACTCTCATTTATGAAGGCATTTCCAGAGAAAACTCATTTCCATAGCATTCAGGGCTGAGAGAAAAGAGGTATCCTGATATTTTCTAAGGAAACAAAATTCTATCTTCTTTCTTCAGTTGTTTTAAAAATGATTGTATGAGCCAGTGTATCAATCACATGATTTTTGTGGTTGTTTCTTTTTATTTGTTTTCTTTCCTTTTTAAAGAAGTGTGGCTACAAGTTTTGGTCCTTCTCCCACTCATGGCTTCTGTTTTTTACTCAAACTAATAGAGATGCACTGCTGGTATTTGAGAGTATAAGGTTTGAAGGATAGTTGTTCAGACTCCTGCCACTGAATTAATTCTAGAAAAAACTGTTGTATCTTTGAGGCTGCTGACTTAAAGAGTCAGCAGAAAAAATGTTAAGTACTATGGAGACAGAAAGGATGTCCTTAGATTGAAAGAACTAGGATTTCCTTCTGAATTGGGAGCTTTGTCAAGCCAAAGCAAAGATAAACACAAGCAGGTTAAGATGTTTGTTTATTCTGTGTTAATAAACAAACTTCTCCAGGATTAAGTTTCTTCTGTCTAGATTACATCTTCTTGCTAAGATACTCTCAGTGAAGCCAAATGGAACACAAATAATACTTTGTTTATTAGTTTTTAAAAGGTAAAATGTATTGTAGTCTGCATAACTTTTTTATTTCTTCAAAAAGGATTTCCTGCTGACAAAAAGAATACATAACTAACATCCCAAATTGTTTGGAGTGTAAATGTTCTTTCATTAAATCTCCTCATCTACCATGTTCAGAAGAGGGGAATTGGTCTCAACTGAAAAAATAATATTGTAAATATACAAGCCTATGAAGAGGCTGGAATTGTAATGAGAATGTACTGTTCTCATGGCACTTTCTGTACCATTTGATAATTTTTATATAAAATTCATATAGAAATCAATGTACTACAGGTTGCCTGCATCATCACAATCAACTACAAACTTTGGCTGAGTTTTCAGTGTCTGCAATGATAGAACTCATTTGTTTTATGGTTCCCTGTTAACTTTAGCACTCCATCTGTGCAGTGTTAGGGTCTATACTACTGTATATTTCTCATATTTCTCTGTGTTTCTAAGTGAATCAAATGGTAAGGCCTGATCCTGTAAAATTCATTCATGTCAATGTGATGACCGCACCGATTTGATTCCCTAAGGCAAGACACCTACTGAATTGTACTATCACTTTAGAATATGCCTACTGCCTCTGTTTCGGATGACCTAAAAGAATGACTGCCAGAGAAAAAGAAGCAATTTTCCAGTTTTCTTCTTGCAAATGAGTGTCTTTTCTGTAGGTAAACAAAAAATGTAAAATAACACCAATTTTTCTTCTAATTTACTAGTCAATCTTGTTCAGTTTGGGGAACATTCATTTAGTATATACCATTTAAGACAAAGCAAATCTATGTTTGTCATGCTCCCTTCATACTGTTACATTTTTATTGATTGCATAGTGACAATTAAATTATTGTGCTTTAAGCCACAGTAGGCACATTTATTTCCCCTTCTCCTCTTTCCTCTGCCTCTCTCTTCCCACCTATTTCCCTTCCTCCCCCTCTTTTTCAATAGACTTCTTTGATTACTGCTGGATATAGGCATTAGGCTGTTCTAAACCTCTGTGTTTCCTGGCCTGATTGAGTGCATGGCTGTCCTGTGAAGAAAGCTATTTGAATAGGCTGCAGTATTTTTTTGAACTTCAAAAATGCCAGTACACTTTGACCATTTCACTTGTGCAAGAGGACAGTTAGAAAGTGTAAAATGTCTTCTACATTTATACAGAAGTTATCCTCACCACCCATAAACAATACCTTAATCAACATGTATGTGTAGATGCATTTAACTGCTCAACGGCATGATCCAAAACTTGGTGAAATCAATGGAATCCTTTCAGCTGAATTCAGTGGACTTTGATTAGTATCACGTGCACCAGATTTACTGACTAAATAGCTGCAGTGGAAAAGTCATCTCTAATATCTGCAGGTACTGTGTTATTTAATGGGGAGCTATGCAGTGGCAATGAATTAACTACTGCATTGTGAATATGTTAATATATATAAACTGATAGGTTTTATTGTTTGAGAGATGATGTACTTTTGAGTGCGATTTTAAGGTTCAAAATATGCAGAGTAAGTTAAAGCACAGACAAACTTGGGAACAACCTTCAAATTTCTACCTTTCAAAATTCAGATACCAAGTGGTTTCTGACCTTAACATTTACAAATTTCTCATTCTCCATGAGCAGAGCTAGGGTGACAATCTCTTTCCTACAAGACACTGGCACTGCACAAGCTGGGGCATGCTGGCACTGCTGCCCCTGCTTGATGGACAGAGGATTTCACTTTTCACAGCTATCAGTCCAGCCACATACCTGGTGATTCTAAGTTCGTAGTTTAAGTTATCCTTCTTTTCTGTATTCATTAAAAAATACATAGAACTGTTCTTTAAAGCCAGAGGGTTTTGGTTTGGTTCTGTTTTTTTGTTTTTTCAAATTCCAAATGCTGCAGTTTAAAACTCTTTTAAATCATCAGTCTGGATTTAGATGTTTCTAAGCCAACTCAAACATGTCATTACAATAAACCTTTGACCTGTTATCACCTTTCAGGGAGCGATAATAAAACTACATTCCTAAATCTCAAAAGTCTCACAAAGTATCACAAAGATGATACTATGGTTTAGGGGTTTCTTCACAGAATATTCATGTGGAAAGAAAAAGTGCCTAATAAAATAATCTTCAAGCCATTCAAATAATTCGTTAAGTTCTCACAGAGGTTAAGAAAGGTTGGCCATAAATGAATCTCCTGAAAGTTATCAAATATTCTTTTTTTTATTTTTCTGTTTATTTCCAAGTAAAATGTTTCCGATAAATGTGTTTCTTCCATTAAAAAAAAAAATAATGAAGGCACATTTTGTTGTGCTTCCTGTAAAGTGTCAGTCTTAGCTTTTACAAGCTCAGAAAAAAATGAACTCTTGGCATAAATAAATTACCAGATGCTGTGACTCGTAGATTATTCAATGAACAAAGTACAATTTTTTTAAAAAAAAACCACCCCTGTTCTTTTTCAACTGCATCTTTTCATTCTCCTTGCACAATAAAGGTAAAGACTGCCGAGCCTATTTTCTACCATGAGACAAGATCACCACTGTGACAAAATGTTAAAACGCACTTGTTTTAACTATACATAAAAGATTTATCACTGAGCCTGAATGGACAATAATAACCTTGTTGTCATGATCTTAGGTTCATTTTCCTCTTACGGAAATGAAACATAATTATACCTAAAGAGAAATCTGTTCCTGGGAGCTTAATTTCTGTTAGAATTTCACAGAAGCAGCAGCTCATAACTACCTTGGATTAAGTGCTTTGAGATCCTAGGTAGAACTATAAACTTTCAGATCCATAGAAGTATATTATTATCATACCAGTCACACAATCTAGAATAAAAAACCTGCAAATAAACACTAATGCCAATTAGGGAATGGAAGAAAAAGCAAAGCACTGTGCCTGTTCTTTCAGTGAAAAATAAAGTATGTGATTATTGTCCTACGAACTATGGTTTAGAGACAGTGGAGGACATTTCGTTCCTGGTGGAAAAGAATATAACATGACAGCTACTATTTTTAGTTCTGTTTAAAAATGTTAATTGAAATCTAAACTAGCAATAGGAACCCCTTAGGCTTTAACAGACTAAGACAAATATACCATGTAGTGTCAAAGTATAAAGGCTAGACCTAGCTTAATGTGCAGGAAAGAAAAGTAACAATGTATAATTATTATTCCCAAGAGGAAAAGAAGAAAACACACTTGTTCAATCTGTATTTCTGTAATGAACAGTAAGAACAGGACTGAAGAAGACAAAAATCTACAATATCTTTGCTATTGAAGCAGATAATAGTTTATAATGCATGTATCTCTGGAGTCATAGTGTAAAAATCATAACAGGGTACTGCTACCCATAAATCCCAAGTTATTTCTGGTTCTACAGCTGGACGTGAACTTCATTAAGCAACTGAAACCTAGATCCACGAAAAATTTTGGATACTGAGAAAGTAAATTAGACTATAAATTAGAATAAAAGAAAACCCTTTCCAGACAGGCACATACGTAACATGCAGGGAGAGAAACGGACATGAGGGAGGAGAGAACCAAAACCAGCAGCCCACAGAGAAGGATGTAGCTGAGAGCAGCTTACAGAGAGGAGGTACTGAACACAGGATAAATAATTACTCCTGCCTCCTCTGTTTTTTTTTTTCAGAACTTGGTATCCAGCACTCTTCTGGTTACTTGCTTTCTACAGTTGCTCAGGTCCATTATTTTAATTTTAAGGACTGCTAGAACATAGGATGGTGGTAATGGTTGCAACATGTACCAGCCAAATGTTTATAGTGATTGTGAAAAGTGTCCTGTGTCAGTGTCTTCCACAGCCTGAGGCTAGGCAGCTTGCTGTGCTGGTTTTGGCTGGGATAGAGTTCATTTTCTTCACAGTAGCTAGTATGGGCTATGTTTTGGATTTGTGCTAAAAACATGTTGGTAACACAGGGATGTTTTAGTTATCTCTGAGCAGTGCTTACACAGAGCCAAGGCCTTTTCTAACTCTTATCTCACCCCAACTGCAAGTAGGCTGGGGATGCATAAGAAGTTGGGAGGCAACATAGCCGGCACAGCTGACCTCAGATGGCCCAAGGGTTACTCCATACTTATAATGGAATATGCTCAGCAACAAAACTAGGAGGAAGGCTCAAGGGGGAACACTGCAGAGGGACTAACCGGAGATCACTCAGTGGTCAGTGGGCAATTGTCTTAATTTGCATCACCTGCCTTTCTTGGGCTTTATTTCTCTCTCTTTGTTGTTTTCTTTTTTATTACTTATTCTTATCCTTATTGTTATTCTTATATTTTATTTAAATTCTGAAGATGGTTTTATCTCAACCTATGAGTTTTCTCAGTTCTACACTTCTGATTCTCTTCACCATTCAGGTGCAGGGGAGTAAAATATTGTATGAACTGACTCACACCATTAAAAAGGCTCGATGAAACCCCAAATCTGGCAGGTTAAAAGTTCTTTATTAACCATACAAACACAATGGCTTCATTTTCAGATCATTCTCAAAATCACAAAACTCCAAATGCTCTGACTTTTGTTGGGTTTGAATGATGGGTTTGAATTACTTGGGTGCATACCTAATTTTATCTGAATGATCAGAAACTCTCACATTTACAAATGGAAATATCAAATGACAAGCACAGCCACTCAGGGATTTGACTCACATGAGAACTAGGAGATGTATGAAACTAAAATAAAGGCACAAAGGAGAAATAGTCCAATTTTGTTTGGTTTTGTTTGCTTTTTTTTCCAGTGTGATTAGTGTGGGTCTAGGACAAGCATCCTCATTTGCCCTTCCGTTAGTCCAAGTAATTTACCCAGCTTGCTAAATGATTTGACTAAAATCTTGGGACCTTTACTGAAAAAGTAAAGAAAAACAAAGAGAAGAAGACATTTGCTTGATTTTTTTCATTATAGACTTCTAAGTTTATCATACTTTACCAGATTGTTGTAATGTCTTATTAGCCCATCAGTTTAACTGCTGGCTAATATACATCATCTTTGCATCTGTGTTTGTTTCTGCACTTTTGTATTGCATTTACAGTCCAAAAGGAAATTAACATAACATGCTGTAAGTGAAATACAGCTAACAGCAAAGCTGCTGAAGCCATTTTCTGTAGCTCCATATTTGCTATCATTTAAAAAATGACAACTATTTGATCTGAATCATTTCCCATTACTTTACAAAACAGGTATTTTATAAAAATAATCTATTTGGTAATATCTGTGGAAGCTTTCTGAACATGGCTGTTTTAATGACAAGAAAGATTCTTTATTCTTCCTTTGCTTTTTCTGCTAAATAGATTTTGAGAGCTCTGTGGTCCCCAAATACCATAACCTTGCAGTTAACACAAAGAGACATCTTTGAAAAACTGAAAGTAGTTGACTTTTTAGTGGCTCTGTTGCTAGGATAAAGACACTATAACTCCACAAAAGCTATCCTGCCAGCCAGAAATTGCAATAAAATATTTTATTTTATTATTACTAGGAAAATAAATTAAAAAATACATTGAGAAAATGACCTTTTTTTCTCATGAGGTCTTACTTCATATTTTCACTTTTAAATGTCTAATACTGTTGACATGAGTCACTTTGAAGAGCACCCAAATGTTCAGGAAGCTGCCAGGTCTCAAGCATCCACCTTAAATAATATTTAGTCTTTGTCAGTCACTAAATACAAAATTCTCTCATCTTCTGCTTATATGATTTTAGACAGTTAGTTATTTGACCTGATATGTATATGTATGCACCACCTTTTTTTATTTTATAAGCTCACGTTTTAGAAACATTTAGAAAAAGGTGATCATTAACTAACGCCATTTGCAAAATCCCAGAAGCAATGCATGAAATTTTGCCCCACAGCTCTCTTCCTTATCTCTCCCTGGGCTTTCTGTCAAGTATAAAACAACGAGAAGATGGCACAGAATGGGTTTTATCCGGTCACAGACAGTCCTTGATATGCCAGCCTCTAGCTTGCCTAATAGGCAAGATGTTGTATTCTAAACAAAGTCTTTTGAGGTTTTAACTAATGTAGAATTATTTAGAAGACTTTAGATGGTGCCACAGTTGCTGGAAATAACACATCATTTTGGGATAAAATCCGGATTTAAACAAATATCTACAGTACGCATCTGTCATCGTTATGTTGCAACTGCTCTAACTTGCAGTTTATTTCAGTGGTTGACAGAACTGAGACATACTGAAGTAGTTATCTTTTAAAATATTAATACCAGAGAAAGCTGTGTTCTTTGCTCTACAGACATACAAGAGAGAGGGGAGGAGTGTTTCTCTATTCTAGTCTAGCTGGACAGTTAGCAGAAAGCAGAAAGAGTGCAAGAGCACTCATTTCCAGAGCATGTAAGTGTCTATACTCTCACAGTGGCTTGTACCAGGTCAGTATACTTAGATATGTCAATGTGCAATAAAGGCCATTAAAACCCACAGCACTTCCCACCACAACAGGCAGGGTCCTTAGATAATTTAATTCTTAGCAGTTTTCCACATCAAAGGTAGAAAATTCATTCTCTAAAAGAGAATGTTAATGGAACAGCTTCCTTGTTAGCTCTTCTTCTGACTAAATTCATACTTGTGATACAGAAGTGTTCTTAAAATGGATGATCAGGGGACCTAAAAAGTGATCTGCTCAGGTAAATGGTGGTGACACTTTTGTTATCCTTTTGAAGGGCATATAAAAATCTCTTGAGGGGATAAGAAAAGCTCAGCTTCTGAAATATGCAAGAGGGTTAAATATTTGGACTGTCGCTGCGTCACTCTACATGCAAAGTGAGCAGTTTTCTGTTTGGGCACATCAATACTAAAACCTTACCAGTTTCTTCAGCAATCTTTGAGCGTAGTCCCAGTGGACAGCTGAAGGGTAAGACTGTAGAAAACTTCTCCTGATGAAGCTTTAGAAAGTACGTTTTTTAAAAGTGTTTCTGGTTTGAGATTTCATTTGTGGAGAATGGACAAAAAAACCCCACCTGCAGTAATCTGTATGCACTCGAAGGAAAACATAATGATAATTCTGCTAATATCAGCTTACAGTAGTCTTCTTTCCAAGAAAACTAAGGGGTCTTCCTTTCCACCAGGAGCTGTCTAATTATGTAAAGGAAAAGTGATTAACTGATTATGATGAATAAATTAATCTCTGAGGACTGGTATGTATTCAGACATTTCTAATTAGTATGGTTTTCATGAAGAAATTCAAGGCAGTCCTCTGTTCCTATTAGTAATGATTAACAGAACAATAAGTAATTTTTGGCAGCTTCTTGCAAAATTATTAGAATTAACATGGGATTAAGGATTTGTGAAAAATTTGTCACTGATTAATGATGTGAGACTGACAAGTACCACAGACCTCCCTGTAAAAGCACCCATATCTAATGATTTTAGTAAGCAACAATGGAGCAGGTAAAATACAGGCGTTTCCTGTCAGCTGTGCCAGGAATGTTGATTCCCTTTTCAAGTTCTCAAGTCTTCACTTTTCCTAATGACAATCACCAGTTATTACATGCAAGAACAGTACGGTTCTGTTCCTGAATCTCAGGGCATTTCACCATGCATTTTCAAATTCATTTTATAAATACATTAGCTACCAAACATTTTTGCAGTTCATTGTTTCTCTTTATTGAAATTTACTTTATTAGATTTGCCGAAACTGTGCCTTGATGACTGCTTTTTGTATGCAGCCTTTTAAAATAAAAATCAGTGTTTAACAACAGCAATATGAATTCTGAATACTTGATCATGGTCATAAGGAGACAGAGGTCTGAGCAGATTAGTTAAGACAGCTGTGAGATGGCTGTGAAAAAAAAAGGGTATAAATCCAGGGTACATCGAGAAAGCTATTTCCACCAAACAAGTACCTGCCTCTGCACAAAGCACTCATTCATATTATCCTACAAGTATTCATAATATCAGTGAAGAAACATGAATTTAAACTAAAACAGGCATAAGGAAGAACTAAGAGTTGCCTGGGGAAAAGAGAACCCATGAGATGAGATTGATGGCATGTCTATCCAGTAAAATAAAGTACAATGGAGACAGCCAGGCAGATACTTTTACATATCATGATGCAGTTCTGTCTAGGGGTAATAACTTATATTTTAAAAAGCAGTACAATGTGGTATTTTATTCGAGCTAGGTAGCCTGCCTCTGAAAAGGCTTCATTAAGCCATGCAGAGCACTGTGTGGATACACTGATTCCAGTTTGTGGGCGCACACTAGCTGCGTCTGCTCAGGGGCTCTGCTATACCCTGCAAGCGATGCACTGGCCTAGGAGATCATACCTGCCCCTGTGAAAGGAATGGGGAATCAGTGGTGCAGCTGCTCTGAAAGGCTGCTCTGAGAAGGCCTATAGCCTTCTCATTTTGGATCTGTTTTCTACTAAGAGGTACAATACCCACATTTCAGAGGGAAAGTGATCCATTTGCAAATGGGATTAAATTACATTAATGGCTGAAATGACCAGCTGCATAGGATGATCGGGGGCATTTAAGCCCTTCACTGACCACACTGTATGTTCTGTTAATAGAAGTCAGCTCTAGGCAGAAACTTATAATATGTGGCTTGGTAAACCCTCAAAATATGCCAAATGTATAGTGTATGATAGCCTTTTGCTATCAACTCTAGTCCCATGAACGTGTTTTGAGTAAAATGAACATGCTGAAAAGATATCTGTGTTTCCAAATAAGCAAATGTGTTGTTTTATAAAGGATTTTGAATTTATGTCACCCACTGTCATGAGAATAAATGGATAGTTCACAACAACCGCATACTCACAAAATGTTGAAACCACTCTGAAACATTTTTAAGTTTGAAAAAGTCATAATTAAGAAGAGAGTTAAAAGGAAAACACTAATCAAGTAACTTAATCGCAATAAAAGTGTTGATCAAATCTAGTTTAGAGAATCCCTCGTCAATAGTTGGGGACATCCAGAATTACAGCAAAATTCATCACTATGTTAAATATTTGATCTGTGTTCTCTTTGTCTGTCTCTTTCTGTCTCATTTTGCTTTGGATGAAAAATGAGCAAATTCTGTCTACATATTTATTTATTTTAATAAACAATGGAGGGAGATTTGTGAACACCTGCTTTTCCTTATACATAATTTTCCTTGCTCGCTTCCCACCTACACATACAAAAGCTTTTTCATTTAAAGGAGGCTGAACATAATGCAGTGGAAGACAAAGTTGTCAAAGCAAAAGCCATGCAGAAATGCTAGCAAGTGAAAAAGCATACCTACTTGAAGTTACATCTCCTTTCCCCCCCAACCCCAGAGTCAGCAGGACTGCAGTTAATCCCTCTGTTTCTTCAGTAATAGCCAATTTCACTGTAACCAACCATGATGTCACAAAGCAGGGATTATGACTTCAAGTGGGGAAATAAACAGTGGAAGTAGCTGGATTCTTCTAAAACAAAGACCTTATTCTCATGCAAATGTCTTTAGTTATGAAGAAGAAGAAAACATCACATGCAAAGGGATTTGTTTCTGAAGATACTATTTTTCAGTTTTCTGTGAGGCAAGAGCTGCCTTTCAAAGTGTACCAGGATATTACAGCTCTGTAGTGGTGGGTGGCATTGTTTCAATATCCATTGTTGAAAATCCATAGTCCAGGCAGAAATTTGACTCACACAAATGACTGGTGCTAAATAAGTGGTCAACACAGAAGTCCCCTTTATTTGGATGTGGAATGTTTTTGTTCAGAGCCTTTCATTTCAAGAATGTTATTTTCCAGGATACACTATTCTTTCCCTTGAAATTGCTCATACATATTCTTGTGTGGGTATGTATATGCAAATGTTGGCAAAATTCCTGTTCACTCATTTATAAATTTACTGAAGCAGGATGAAGTAGGGTCCTCATTTGCTGTCATTTTGTAGACACTTAATTTGCACTCAAATGCATCAAAAATGTCTTCACTTGAAATCTACAAGGCTGCAATGAATTCAGCTTGAAAACAATGTACTAAGAGAAAAATAAAGATCTGAGTGTTTAAGCACACAATGACAAAGCATCATTAGTGAGGAAATTGTAGTATTTCCCCAAATTAGGTTTGCTGCAAGCATATATTTATAAATAGTCTGCTTTTAAATTTTGCTATAAAAGAGTGTTGTTCCTATTTAATTAGGAAGTCTAGAAATGTATTTACTGCAAACTATGCAACTCTCATTTGCACTAAGCAGATTCCTTTACCTTGCCCTGACCTAACTGCAACGGTTGTAAAGTGCCTTTATCTTATTTAAGTAGGGTATGGGAATCTGGAGCATAATGTAGCATATCGGCAACTGAAGCTGAAGCACTGGCAGATCTCCCTTCTTCCTTACAGATCATCTTACCAAACAAAAGCCCGTCAAACAAACAACTTTCACTCCTTCCTAGCTTCAACACTGCATTTTGACAAGCTCTGGGGCTCAGAAAATGACATCCCCTCTAAGCCATCGACTCCATTGATTTCAACAAATGTTGGATGAGACATTAAGACTGAAGAAAAATGCAAATAAACACTGAGGTGATGTCTATAGTAGCACTGACAGTACAGAACAAGAGACAGCCTGCTCCCTTGTGATGTCTTCAGAAAGATTACTGGGTAAGCAGTGTGGGAAATGTTGGAGTTCTTTAGGATTCTGCTTTTATTTCACTATTGGTGTACACAGAAGACCAAAAAATGGGCAGCTCTTTCTGACAAATAATGAACTTAAAACTTGTCCTTGATATTGTAAGATATCTTTTGTCCATGGCTTCAGTGGAATCTTTCACTGAATTAGAAATACTGGATACTAATCGATGTTTTGGGGTTTTTTTAAACTGAGAATTTAACTGAAATCTGAAGTTCACAGACAAAGCTTCATATTTTGACACTGATTAAGTAGTATACAGGCTCCATCGATAAATGTATCTGAGTGACAAATGCTAAGCTGCATCACTGAAGGATCCACTTCATATCACTGATTCAGGATTTTTTACTATTTTGCTTTACAATAATAAAAGAAAAATATTTAAAAAAATATAATTAAACTGTATTTTATTTCATCTAGAGAAAACAGCTATATTATTTACAATGAGAATAAATTGAGCATTTCCATAAGTAATAAATATCATTATGAATGCAATGTTTATTGCTGAAAAAATATGGAGAGTCCCTAATGTTATGTTGAAACCCATAAGGTTATGTTCTTTCACAGGGAACCATCATTCCTGGTATACAAACTAGTCTGCAAAAATAGGTGTTCTATGCTTAATACCAACAAGGTATATCTTTGTCAGCATCACCGAGGAAAAGAGCAAACAGAGTGCCGACATTCCATTTCTTATCAGTTATAGACATTTTAATGGGTATGGCACTCAGCAGACCTCAAGACTTTCTTTTTATAGCTTTGAATTGCCACCCTATAATTCAGTACTATTAGCCTCCACCTCTTTCATTTTATCATCCACAGGTGAATACATTTGTTGAAAACATGATTTTTAGATGCTTTATGCAAGTTAAAACTGTCAAAAATACAAAGGAAGAGAGAAATATATGACAGTTATGCAAGTGAAAGGACATTTGTAAAAGTGATTTATACTTCCACTAAATAACAAAGAAGTCCTGCCTAAAGGGCAAATCCTGCAGTCCTTAGGAAAAGAAAGGCTTTTCAACTGTATTACGAATTTTGTCTAACTCCTAAAGCCCTAATTCAGCAAATTGATTAAGTGTATGCCTAAATTTAAATAAAATAATAGGCTCTATCTTCCTTGGGAGAACTTGCGATTAAGTGGCACATATCTTAAAATATTGCACTAAATCCAGATGTAGATTAAAGTATTTTTTACATCATTGGTGGTTTTGGGTTTTTGGTGTTACTGGGTTTTGGTACATGTTTATTTTTAGGAAAGACTAGGTAACATGAGCTCACTGTTACCAACAACAAACAGCAAGTAAATAAGATTGGTAACAACAGAGTGCCAGACCCACCTAAAAGCCTTCTGGAGTCTGTCCATGGGTTACTATAGGATGTTTACTACCAAAGAAATGGTTTGCAGTTTGTTAAAATGATATGAGAACACGTAAGCCAGTAGCTTACACAGAAGCTCTCCTCAGACTTTGAATTTGGCTCAGGTGATCAGGCACAACTGAGATATCCTAGAGACACTAAAATCAAACATCTATGCCATGTCAAACATTATGCGAAATTTAAACAAACATTGTTATCACATTGGACCTCTTGATATTAGTATTGATACTACTGCATTATCTGTTCACAGCCATTACAAAACACAAGTCCTGCTTTGCCCACAGTCAAAATATCAGAAAAAAGCAACAAATGGTGAGAATAAATAGAGGAGCAAATCCGTAAAGGAGAAGATGAAAGAATAAAGTGGTTTGTTTGGTTTTACTACTTCTGGCTTTCAAGTATAAGTGCCTATTTATAAACACAAGTGCCCATACATATTTAAGCACACATTCTCCTTTCTTTTTAATAAAATACTTATTAAAGTTATCTTTGCACCATGATACAAGCACTGAAAATAGTTTCTATAGTTGTGTTTTGCTAATGGTTAGAAAATAACTTTAAAAAAGCATAATAAATGCTCCCAACAGGTAGCACATTATTGAAGTGTTTGTGACTTGATGATCAACCAGTGAAGGTACAGTACAATGGGTTATTGATGGACACGTATGTGGCAACCACAGGAGTGCCAAGAGAACTCATTGTTATCAGCACTGCATAATATAATGCTGAATGAATTAACTGTGGTGATTGCTTAAAATGTACCTTTTTGTGTAATAGCCCTAATTATCAGCAACCCTTTACAATGAGTGGATAATCGTTTTTAATTCCTTCAGCATTCATTGTAGTAACATTAATCATGATGAGCTCATTTGGTTTTAATGTGAATATAATATGTGATACCACAGGAATTACACTGAAATTTAGCAGTATATAATGCCCGCTTACTATACAGGGTTATCACGAATTTCCTTCACACACAATGAATGCTGGCTGGTATACAGCCCAGGATACTGCTTAATCCAGCTGCCCTTGGAAATATCTACCTAACGAAGTATAAGTCAAGACCAAAGTGAAACCTGAGGCTTTCTAGAGCTCCTTTCTGCAGTGGCTCAATGGGAGCATTGATGTACCCAGGTGATCTGGGGGGAAATACTGTCAGATCTGTTGTGACTCTGTAAAACAAGTCAGCCCTGGATGTATATAGCCTGTGAAACTCTGCATCAATTCCCACTTGTAATGCGTCTAGACAAAAATTCTGACTGGCAGGTTAACTGAGTCAACAGTTTCTAGCTGAGTCTTTTGTAATTACTAATGCATTGGATACCCATCATAAATAATTTGCTAAGCCATCAGATCCATAAGGAGACTGGTACTTCCTAAA
This sequence comes from Coracopsis vasa, assembly GCA_026283785.1. Lineage (NCBI taxonomy): Eukaryota > Metazoa > Chordata > Aves > Psittaciformes > Psittacidae > Coracopsis > Coracopsis vasa. The sequence continues at coordinate 4,490 of JANHGB010052694.1, read as the reverse complement.
TGGAATTCTGTGCATTGATAAAATACTGGCAATGACTGTTTAACTGCTTTACCTCTTACCTGTTGTAAGCAGGGACCGGATTGGTGAGTATCTTTATGAGACTATATGCTTTGATACAGAATCCAAAAGAAAAAGCGATGCCAAATTTTACAGTCCTTGCTTTCCCCAGTGGTGATACTTCTCAGGGGTGCAACTGACTTCTGATTTTGTTTTATCTGGGACTTGAGGAAGAAGTAGTCAGTCCTTGTTGACCTCTACTAGTTGTACTAACTAGTACATTGGGGAGATTCAAATTTCCACCTGTACTCTTAAGGTATTATTAATTTCTTGTGGCTTTTGGAGACACAAAGTTTCAGTCACAATTCAGCTGTGCATAAGCACGCAAACAGGCACAAACATAGACCTTGTGTGACTATAGAAGGAGTCTGATATGATTATTTCTATTCATGGATTAAAAATAAACTTGCATGAGCATTCCATAAATTCAACTCAATTTTAGTCACTCCTAAGAGAACAGAGATTTAAAGCTGCATTTTTGAAAGTCATAAGTTTAGACTCTGCAAATTTTCTGAAGTCGCAGTGCTGGCTCAGATTTTTCTGAACTGTGACAGAAACCGCTGACACCTCTTTTTTTCTTTTAATTGTTTATTTTTCAAGCTGTTTCTGGTGAGTGGGCATCAAACCTGCAGTGCTGTGACAATTTATTCTAAAAGAGGATGTGGTCCCTGAAAGGTTTAGAGGCTCTACAAAAATCTATACAGCCATACTATTTACCCATTTATAAATGTCTTGTGTTAGCAGTAATGAATTTAGAGGTTTCTGCAACTGCTTTTTTATGATGAGACACTTCTGCAATGTTTGCAAATAACTTGACACAAAAATTCAGGAACTAATTCTATTTGAAAGCTTCCTTATTCTTTCTATTTTATCTTTTAAGGAACTTAGGACCAGGATTATCTTCATATTATACCTCCTACAAAGGTGAAAATTTTATTGATGTTAAAAATGAAACTATCAAGGAGCAACTAGCTGTTCAAGGGCTTTGCTGTTCTCTTTGCTTCTGCTTGTGAGACTGAACGAAAGTTCATACTCTTTTAGCGCCTTTTTAAGGAATCATGTTATGTCAAGGTAGGCAGCAGTGCCATAATGGAATTTCAAAAGAAAACTGGAGCACTACATGTTTGATTAGATCTGTCAGATATTCAGGATTGACCTGGAGGGTAAAAGACACAAGTCAAGTATCTGTTTTAGACTGCCACTCAGACCATTATAAGTCCAAGCTGGCTTGTGAACAACACATATATGAGAGTGTCTTTCCATAGCACCTTTAAGACTGTCTGAGGTCTGAGACAATTCAGGCAGGAGAATGCTTGTTTACAATAAAATATTCCCATGTAACTTTATAATTGCCTTAAAATGGAGTACTGAAATTGCCCTTTTTTATATAAATCAGTCCTTAAATTTGTCCAACTGTTAGACATCTTTTCACTGGTAATATTACTAAACATGAAGGTGCTGTTAATAATGCTCTGTTTTCCACCTACCATTGAACATTATGTTATTAAAACACAGTATACAGCTGTATTTTTAAGATAGCACTACACATTCAATTTATTTGGTAAGTTCTTTCTACTGAATTTCAAAAAGTACTACAAAGTCTCCCTTAAATTCATTTCTACCACAGAAAATTTATTGATATTTAAGTAAAACCATTATCAGACCACCCGCAATAATATTGATAAAAAATTAAGCATTCTCACAGAAGAGAAGTATAATACATTTGTTTTAGCCCCGATAAAGTCATACATTTTTCTTTTTTTTTTTTTTTCTTTTTAGTGGAAAAAGCTTGTGCTTTATGAGATGGTAGAATGCAGAATAAAATAAAAAAATCTCAAAGAAAATATAGTTTGGGAATAGGAAATAAGATTAGAGGTGACATATTGTTGTCAGCCATGAGGTCTTCTCCAGGCTGCAAGGAGGAAAAAACCAGCTATTCTATGTTAGCCATCATATCAGACCTCTATTTGTTACAGAATTCAAAAATAATTGTCACCTTAGGGCTGCATACAGCACTATGAATTAGATGTGAGTAGCTATGCACTCGGTTTTTTTGGGCAACTTACAGCTTGTATAGCTTGTTGCCCAAAAGGAAGCTCATGGTCAAACAAATTCATTTTAGACACTGTTGCTTTTAAGCTCAATAAAATCCATCTTCAGAAGATTTTGAAGGAATCTGGTGCCATTGCAACCCCAGGTAAATGAAGCATGCTTGTGTTCAACTATTTGAATTTAAACTCCTGCTTAACTTAGTCCACATTAAAAGCTAACCTTTCTTTTCCTTCTTTTTTTCAATTTTTGTCACCAACTGTAATCAAATCAGGACTGTAGCTCTCAATGATGCTTGTCCAAGACTTGAGCTCTTGAGCCTTTTTGAAGACTTACTGCTGAGTGTGAAACATGTGATAAGCTGCAAATGTTTAGACATGATGACAACTCAGAGATCTGATTGATTACTAAAAAAGGATAAACAGAAGGTGTTTTTAAAGGCTTTTATGGACAGCAGCCCAAAGGACCTTTTAAGAATTTTTTTTGAGCCATTTCTTATTGAGGACATCACCAAATTAACAAGATTCTTTTAGTACTTAAGGAGAGAAGGAAAAGCCTATTTTCGTTAATGTTTTATGCTTTTTATTTTTTTATTCATGATTTATACTGAAATTGACAAATTTAGCTCTACCATAACTGACAGCAGCATAAGGACCACAAAGTTCTCTACTTCCAAATAAAAAACATTCACTGAGGTTAAGAGGGACCAAACACAGTTTTATCCTTTGATCATGCCTAGTTTCAAAAGGTTTCATTATTCATTCTCTTTATTTCGATGACATTTTATTTCACATTTAAAGCAGTCTAAAATGCTTTATATAGAGTAAGTTACATCTGGTATCTCACCAAAATTACCATCAATTTTTAATTTACACTTTAATGACCAAGAACAAGGTGTAAGTCCTCAAGTTCTGTTCTTGTTCTCATTGAAATCAATGATAAAATTGCCAAGGACATAAAAAAAGCAGGATCATGTATTATGAATTTGTCAGTTACATGTCTTTAAAAAAGAAGCTTGTACGGCTATAGATATTTTTCCATGATACAATTTAATATCAGATAATGGCTATCCAAGAGACTAATAAGACTTTGGCACTACAGAAAACCTTTCTAGGCTACAGTATAGATGCATGGGTACCGCTGATCATCAGAGCAGAAGGTCAGGATAATATGTTTCAGGGGGAAAAATAGCAGCACTAAGAAGCCACATTGGAAATTTATGACAGGTAGGCACCTGACAAAATCATTCTAGTAGAAGTCCATCATGAGTCCAAAATAAGGAGTGATTATGCATACATTCAGATCTGGTGTGGAAAAAATCCCCCAAAACCGCTGAGAAAGTAAGTTAATCATACTAAATCTATCATAAACCAGAGAATATGTTATTAGCACCCATCATTGTCACAACAAGTATTGACCCAACTGCCTCCTGAACTAAAATCTTTCTGTTTGAGTTGCAACAACTCCAGTTTAAGTGCCATGTCTACGTACTTTGAAATAAATAAGGTTTTCTAACCATGTCCATTGACTGGGGGTGGGGGAATCATTCTCATTCAATGCACTGAATTTTAACTGCAGTGGACAGAGAAATGTTTATATGCATATGTGAATACAGGTGTAGAACCGTGCCTTACTTTTATATTGACAGAATGCAATTAGTTATTTGAGGCTGACAGATGTTGGATTTTTTGTATCTAGAAGCAGAGTGAAAGTCTACCAACACAGACCATTTGTGAAAGTACTGTAAAATGAAGTCAGACCTCATACTTCTTTAAAAATATCCTGGAACTATTGTAGTAAGATAAATATTATCTGGTATTCCTCCAGTTTGGAAACTGATTTTTCAACCACTTTTTTTCAGAATGTTCTATGTCTTTAACTGAAATACTATCTACTTCTATATTAGCTATCTATCAATCCTCATATGCAGAAATACTCAAATTTTGCTGTATACCATCTCTTTCACATGGTCTCTAGACAGACTCTACAGATGAAAACAAAATCTCATTGTATTTTCATCATCCTATCTCTCAGTCACTAAAATACATAATTTTAATTGTGTATCTGCTTGTAATATCACTGGAATGGATTGTCTGTTACTTTAACGGCATTTTTTTTTTCTTTGAATGATTTCATTGGTTCTATTTCTGTTATACCAGACATAATCTGTTAATCTCACTTTTCAGTATCATCCCTAGCTTACCATTAGTCTGGGCACATAACTACAATGGCCAAGGACAGGGCTTTGAGGTCTTTTCATCATTAAATGCAGTTCTAGGCATGTAGCTGCATTGCCTTTCCACTCCAGCTCATCAGTGTACCAGCCCCTAAGGTACAAACTATGATTCAGTTAATTGGCTGTTAAACTGCAGTCTTCTTTTTCC
>JANHGB010052687.1:2500-73706 GCA_026283785.1 Coracopsis vasa | reverse complement strand
CCAGCCTGGCCTTGAACACTGCTTGCAATGGGGCATTCACAGCTTCTCTGGGCAACCTGTGGCAGTGTCTCATCAGTCTCATAGTGAAGAATTTCTTTCTAATGTCTAATCTAAATTTATCCTCTTTCAGCTTAAAGCCATCCCCCCTTGTCCTGTTGCTACATGCCCTTGTAAAAAGTTCCTCTCCAGTTTTCTTGTAGGCCCTCTTTAGGTACTGGAACACTGCTATAAGGTCTCTTCCTGAGAGAGGGCTCCTGTTCTTCACGCAAGCCCTGAAGGGAGGTGTGGAATAGAAGATGCTTTTGGGTAATCCTGTCTATACATTCAGGATTATAGGACAGACTAGGCCTTAATGTATTGTTTTTCTGTCCAAGTTGTTGACGTTATTTTAGTTTCCTGCTAACAGAACCTCTTGTGAGGAGAAAAGCCGCGTTTACTGTGAATATACTTTGCTTTTTCACTCTGTATTTTGAACTATCCAGATGGCTACTGGTCATCACATCTCAGACCTCTTGCAGATACATCTTTACGACTCCAGTCATCTGCCACATGGCATGTATAGTAAGTTCATTTAAACTTGTTACATGATATTGCCATGTCTCATGTTACCTCTGCCAGCTTGTATATTGCTGTAGTGACATACCCATCATGGCTCTGAGCGGTGGGCTGAGCACACTGACAACTTGCACGACTGTCATAAACTAAATGCTCCAGTTCATCGATTCCAGGCTGAGCAGTGCTGGCAGGTCTCGTTGCCCTTAGATCAAATGGCAAGGACAGGTCTCTGGGACGCAGGAAGTCCCTTCCTGTGATGGTATGGCACTTAGCACCGTCCCACAGCTGGGACACTCATGCATTAGCAAAGTGCAATCACCCAGAAACATAAAAATGAAGGTAAAATGTTTGTTGCTGCTGAGCACCCATTATGGCTTCCCCATGCCATATACAGCTAAAATGAATTAAACTCAAAGCTAGTTGAAACAGGAGCAAATCAGACTTGATAGCTCATATATAGGGTCTTAATTACTCTGGAATGACAAGTCTATATTCCCAAACTGGTGGCAAGGACTCCAGGGCACTTTAAAGTCTATACAAAAGAAGGAAAAGCTAATACTTCTTAGAAAACATGGTCTTGCCAAACATCTTTTGGATAATCCTGCCTGTTAAAATGATGCTGTTAACACCTTCTCAGCCAGTTTTTTTAAGTGTACTCTGGAGAACTGCAGTATGCCAACTGAAGATGGGCATGTTGGAAGATAACAGGCATGGTTGAGGAGGCATAGTAATTCAAACCATCAAGACTTCTGCCTCCTCTCACTTATGTCTCTTCTTCCTGGGGTGACACTGCTCAGGCTTGGTGTGACAGGTAGCTACCACCAGTCAAGTTCAGATTTGCAAGTCCCTGCCTCCTTTCAGAGTGAAGGGTCAAACCTTGGTGTCTCCATGACATTGACCCCATTCTTCTATCTTGCTGACATTAAAGGTAAAAGGTATGGTCTCAGAAGCAAGTGAGCAAGAAATAGGATATTGTAGAGAGTCTGGGAGCAGAATTAGGCCATAGTGTCTTCAGTTTCCCTTCCCTAATTATACTTCCTTCAAAGACATAAAAGTTAGGCAAAATTCTTTTGTAAAGAACTGCAAAAAGAATGATTTTGCATCAACACATGAAAGCCAAGCTATAAAATTCATGCCCCAGAACCTCATACAAAATACTATGGCTCTTGCAACGATTAACCACAGTTGTCTTTCTGGTGGCAGTGAGGAAGCTAGGGGCAAATAATGAGTACTTGGGCAAGTAGTGGGGATTGCACTGCATGTATGGTTGGATAGGTTTTGATTTTTCAGCATTAGTTTCTTTTTCCAGTAAATACTATAAATTTATAATATATTACTATTTGTGAAAAGAAACCTTTAAATTACATGGGAATCTACAAAATAAATGACTCCTGGGAATGAGAAATTAAAATTATTCTTCACATGTTGCATAACTTGGTCTAACTTGTGACGTGTCACATCAGCTCACTAAATAGTATTAAGCCTACGGTTTTAACTGTAAAAACTCTTATATGTGACTTCTTTTTTTTTTTTAGCTAAGTAAACTAAGTAAAAAGTGAAGGACACACAGACATGAATAAACAACCTCTGAGGTAAAATTACAGATATATCAGTTATTGACCTAGACTTCCTTAATAGTATATTTGCTTGATTTTAAGCAATTCTGTTCCCATATTTTAGATTTAGCTAAGCAGCACGAAACCTACAACATAGGCCAAGTCAGATGTAAAGACAACAAAGGCCCTTTAATGGTTCTCATAAAATCTTTCTACTTGCAGTCTCCATGGTGGTTTTTTTCCTTAAAAGTTATTGTTTTTTCTAGTTACAAAGGTGAAGGGCATGCAGGAAGCTTAGTTACATAATTATTCTCCCCCTACTAGTGCTTGTATGGAATTCTAGTTATTTTCTTCATCTTGGCCTTGGTCTTGGTCTTGGTCTTCCACATTTTTCCAGTGAATTCAGTTTCAAATAAATTCAGTTTCAAATAAAATCCAGGCACTATGGCAAACTGGTTTTGCAAATCTGCATAGAAACACAGAAAAGTTCAGGGCCACAACATTTACTTATTACAATTTTTCTTGGTCAGCTAAAATACATGAATAGAAATGAATCTTCTCAATATCAAACATGTCCTAAGGCAGCAGCTTGCAGAATAATGTTAACCAGGTCACTGGTTCTAATTTTAGGTAATTGAGTACTTATTTGACAGTATTCTTCCTCCTGGGGCAGAATGTCTGGCTTGTACACACATGTAGCAGAGAGTCCTTGTAACTTATTCCTTGTCTAAATCCCTTCTCCCACTCGGATGTCTTTGAGGAAGCAAACAAGGTTCTGCCATCCCTGCCCATGGTGGCTCCACTCTGCAAGTCCTGTGTATTGCAAAATCCTGTAAGTTTTCCCTCCTGCTGTTTTATTGACAGTTTCTGAGCATCCTCTTTCATGTGCTCCTCCAGCTTCTGCAGCGACCAACAGATTATGTCAGAAGTTTTGGATTTATTCTGTGTTTCAGACAGCAATTTCTGTTTTCCTTTCTGGATTCTTTGGCGATAAGTGACTGGTGGCTCTTCTGACAGGGCTTATTTAAGTGCTATGGATCCATTCAGTGTATTATCAGATATTTTAATGAAAATTTCTTTCGGTGTTTCCACATCTATGTGTTGAGATGGTAAGAGCATATAAACTGAGTTTTTCTGCTTAGAAGTCATCACAGTAGGTTTCCAGCAACCAAATCTTGCTTTAGTCAGTGAATGCAGCTGCCACCTAGTTACTTTGGTCCTTCACAAATAAACATCCAGGCTTGCATATTACTGCCACTACAGAAAGTTCACTTGTTTCTTGTGCTTACATGCTTTTGGACATGGAGAGGGAGATGGAGTTGTTCTCACCCAGTTACAGTTTGGAAAGCAATTCCTTTCAATCCTATCTGCCACAAAGATAATGAGATAATGGGCTGGTAGAAGTATTATTTATGCCAGGAGTTTCAAGGAACTGTGACTGGTCAGCTTCCTATCAGGTGACCTCAATATCAGAAAAAACAGGTTTTGTTCATATATATACCCACTTCTAAATAGTCAAGTCATAGATGGAGTTCTAAGAAAGTTTTGTATTTTCCTAATTCCACTTCTCACCACCTAAGTGTCAATCTTTTGCTGTTGTTCATATTGGAACGAAGTGAAGATTTTATTGATGTTGGCTTGGTAGTATTTAGTAAGGGGACAAATTCTAATCTTGCTTTAGAACAATCACAGTTTGGGGGATTACTGTGACATTTGAAGTTATCTATAGATTTACTTTTAAATTTATCTGCTTCCCTCACCAAAGTCCTTCTGGGTTTGTATGTTTGGATTTTGTTCTTTTGGGTTTGGGCTTTTTTTTTTTTATGTGGAACATTCCAGCAATTTAGTTTTCTATCTCTTGTGTAGTCCATAAAATATTATTTTGTATCCACAGTTTCTGTAAGTTTTAGATGACTACACATTGCTAGATATTATTTCTAACAGAAATGAAGTAATAAGCTGTCATCCTGACTTGTTGCAATAAGACATAAAAAATTAGTACATAATACATAAAATAATAATACATAAAAAATTTTTGCAAAATTAGTAAATAAGGAACTCTTAGATGAGAAAAACGGTCATAACAGCAAAGAAACAGAGTAATGGTTCAAGTTAACGTAAGGGTGTTGATTCTATTGTATTCTGCTTTTACCTAAAGTGTATGAGCAGTTTGTGAGGCACAAGAGTTAAGAGACAGTGTCATTTCTATTTATTGAAAAGAATTATGCAGAATATGGCATTCTTCTTTCACATCTCTTACACAGCTTAAAATCATTAAGTTTCCGTCTGTATGTTTCTGTTCATCGCTGATCATTACTTGCTGACCTCAGTGTGCCAACTGGTGTGAAGAAGGGATGGGGAAAGGTGAACTCCGGAGGTCATATGTCCTTGTGGATGTCCTCACGCCCTTTCCTCCTTTGCCCCTTTCTCCATCAGTGACCTAGACTTGTTAGATGATTTCTTTGCTTTTACAAAACTTCTGGAAAGATTTGGAGCAATTGAAACTCCTACAGATTCTCTAATTTCCACTTAAAAGATGGGTCTATTATAGATTTCACTGAGAGAATAACTTCTCATTTACAAACTAAAATTCATAGCAAGTGTCTATAGTCTGAAGTGCTATTTTCATTATGGTTTTGATGATAGTAATTGCCAGTCAGAAAATCTGACAAGTTTCCACAGATTGCATTTAATGTTTAACCAGAGGAAACAAACTCCACTTCTGTGATTGCATTTTTCTTTAACTTTTGTGGTATGTAGAGGGAGAGATTCCTTGAACCTTTCCCCATTACCTTTCCATAATCTCATCACTTCTCATGTCCAGCTGTACTTCTGAATGTATGTTTATATTTTGTGATATAATGTGAGAATAGTTGTGGCCATTACCCAGCCTGGGTGAATTTCATGGTAATTAATGTTTTGGGGTTTTGTTTTTAAAAGATAAGTTGCCTAAGGTGTCATATCTATTTATAAGCTTCCCTCCTCTCCCACCCCCAAGCTTCCTAAAATTATTGTTGTGTGAAAAAGTGCTTTGCTTTTGATGAAGTAGCCATCTGCATTAGGAGGAAAGGTTTGTATTTCTGCATTTCATATCCAGTTCTTGAATACGTTATGGGTGTTGGGAAAAATATATTTTTTTTCCCCTTTTTAAAGGAAGAAGGGAGTAGAAGCCTTTACTGTTAGTTACCCCTGGAAATAATCTCACACAAGATACAAGGAAAAGAAATAAACTTCAGTCCAGAAATCGACATGCTCAAATTATTCACTCATTTGACTCATATATGTAAAACCGACTGCTATAAATTATTCATCTCCAGAGAGCACCATTCTTGGATGGATTGTAAGAGTGGGCTTGCAGTGGCTGATACTTTTTGCTCACCTCATTCTTAATTTCTTCTAGACAAAAAATGTGTAAACTAGCATGCAGATGGCACTAAAATGACTAGAGGGATGAATCTGGCTTGGTGGAAGAGAGACTTGTATAAGGTCAGTATTATTTTGCTGTACTTGAGAGCAACTTTTTTGAGCATACTGACTGCTAGAATTCTATTGCTGAGAATGTAACCACTTTCAGGGCTAAAATTTAAAAAAAACCAAACAACCCAACAAACAACAGGTATGGGGCTTGTAAGGCTTAGGAAGTGGAATGAGCACTCAACATAATACTTTCCTAGATATATAAATGCATTGCAGAGACTTGTTTATTCTCCTGTCTCTTATGGTGTTTGTTTCTAGTTAAAGAGCTTAGTTAGTTAAACAGTTCCCGTAATATCTGCCTAACAAATTTAATTTGAGGTAGCCAGAAGTCCTATCTTGTTTATGACTATAAACAAGTCATATTAGGCACGGTTGATAGTGGAATCCTCAAAACAGCCATGCCATTGGAAGGCTATTTGGTACTATAACAGGCTGTATGGTTTACTGCAATAAAAAGTCAACCCAGCTTTAGGGGCTACTTATAACTGTAGCTGAAAACTGAAAAATCTCATGTATCGCCTAGGAAGTGAGTGGAAAAGATGACTAGGGCATATATTAGAATATAAATGGCATTCAATGATATTTCCAAAATAAATAGAGTCAGAGAACACCTCTGTGTAAGCCTGCCTGCCAAAAAATATTCACTCTTAAAATAAACAACAGATTCCAAATAAGCTATGGCACAATGGTCTGTACTACAGTAATGTGGCATCTCAGTTCATCATTCTCAAGAGAACCCTACTTATTTCTAAAGACCCTGTCTTACTAATGTTGTGATCTTTCAGTATTAAAACATGGCATCTGTAGTATATTATTGTTTCATTCTTACAGCACAATCAATACTCTAATCTGTTATGGTACTTTCAGATTAGTGTTAGTTAGTTCAGAATAAGCAAATAGCAAAAATGGAGAGGAAATGGAAGAAGGGAAGTGTTCCACAGAGAAAAACATTTCACAAACAGCAGTGGATCATCCAAGCATGCTCTCTGCTGTGCTTCAGGAAAACAAGTCATTTACCAGATGTTTCAAATTGTGTGTAAAATACAAAAGAGCATATTGGGGAAAATGTACTTAATGCTAGAACACTCGTCTGTCTATTGTAAGAATACTAAATGTAAACCATAAGCTAGCTTAAAAATATTAAAATGCATCTTATTTTACCCTTGCAATGAATAACTATATCTTTCTCAAATTACTTTCTTTGCTGTCAGAATCTGAGGAGAGTTGTAGGCTTGCTACATTTTTCTATCTGTCAAAAATGAGCTGATTCCTCCTTTTCTGTTTGTATCTCCCTTTATTGATGTTTTCTCTCCTATTATTTCACTTTTTTCTTATGATGACTCTTTTAAGCAGGATAGAGATGTGGACACATACAATAAATTCTTGGGTAAATGTCAAAAGGCAGAGATCATAGAATCATAGAATGGGTTTGGTTGGAAGGGATCTTAAAGATCACCTAATTCCAGCCTCCTGTCACAGACAGTGACACCTTACACTAGACCAGGTTGCTCCAAGCCCCATCCAACCTGTCCTTGAACACCATCAGGGATGGGGCAGCCACAGCTTTTCTATACCAGCATGCAAAAATGGAGAGGAGTTCACACTGTGGAGATTACAGACAGGGTGGCTGCTACACAGAGTCTTATAGAAGCAAGTGTATTTTAAGATTAGCCAATCAATAAAATTATTTTTTAGTGGCACCTCATTACTACAAGAGGGGAGAAATACGGGCTAGTATGAAACTGCCAAAGAAGTAGGAATGTTGTCTTGCAGTGCAAATTATTACTTGGAGCACTGGCTTTTTGGTCTGTGATAACTGAACACAAAGTTTCTTGTTTCCAGACTTGGTTGAAATAGAGGTTGCAGTCCTGTGCACCCCTAGCACCACTGATCACATTTCCAAAGTACCAAGCAAGTTATAGCAGTGAATAGCAAAACCCCCAAAGTCCATTTTCATATAGATTTATGTCTTGAAGAAGAGCTCCTGTGTATGCTCTGACATTTGATAAAGAGAACTAGAAATTCACAGTGGCTTTCTATATATTATGCATACTACAAGAGAGAGAAGAGCAAAGGAGAGAAAGATAATATTATCTCGCTTCTCAACATGCCAAAAGGATTGCATTAAGATGTTCACTGTGTTTCCTCTGAGCAAAGCATCAAATCCCACCCGTGAAGTACACGGGCATGGCAGGGCTCTGCATGCAAAAAGGCTCAAAGCATGGCATAGCCCTCATTCTCCACAGTCCCTTGTGAAGTGACATTGCAGTGACATCAGTATACATGTGCTGAGGAGAGGCTCGAGCACAAAGGAAGCCTATATGACTGCTGCAGAGGTATGCTGAAAGAGCTGTGCTGAAAGTGTGGAAACAGACAATATGTGGTAACAGTCCTGGCATGAAGGCACCTCACCCTGCCTGGGAAAGATGTAGCTCCAATTGAAACTGGGGGAGAAGAAAAGAGTGGTAGCAGAGCAGCTGGAGGCATTACCAAGTAACTTCTAATAAAACTGTGCCAGCTGAGTTCTCTTTTTCCTTAATCTTTTATAAGCCTTTCCTGAAAAGACATTGCTCAAAATATGGCTAACATCTCTTGAAGTCATAAACTTTCCTTTTGGCTATATGACTGAGCCACAGCATTTGGGGTTTGTAAATTTTCAATAACTGGCTGATTTGCATAGGCGTGTTATTTCTTATAAGTGGAGCTGGCAGTGCTGCCAATAGTTACATTTGGCCAACAATTTCCCTTGTAAAATCCTGCTTCTGCTGGGGTAAATTATTTTTCAGTGCTCTGAAATGTCCTATGCCAGGCCTCTGTCTCAGGGTGAATACTTGCACTTTTATTTTACAGTTATTGATGGCTTTTTTTAACATTTCTGCCAAAAAAAAAAAAAAAAAAAGAGAGAAAAAGAAAAGTCATCTGTTCTCAAGATAATTGTGGCATGATTAATTTTCCCATGTCCCTGAGTTCTTAAAAGTGTTCCACTGGGACAGGACAAGATCTTCAAGCTTTGTAGCATCAATTTGACTTCTGGACAGGGAGAGCCGTGTGTGTCTCCACGGAAAAACTGCTTTGCTCATGAAATTTTGCCCAGATGTGGTTAAATACAGAAGCCTTTGAAGCATCTCTCTTCTATTATGCTAATTTAAAACTCACTAGGGTTTCTTGGCGAATGCTCTGATGCTCTGTCTCCATGGGTTCAGAGTTGAGTGCAAGATTGCATCCAGCAGTTTTCAGGGCTGATGCTTCAGCAGAGCAAGGACTGAAGCTGCTGGTGGCTCTCCTGGGTCTCACAATCCCTCTGTCAGTGCTGGGACCATCCGGCCTCTGCATGGGGAACAAAGGCATGGACTGGATCAGTGAGTTCTAGGGGAGAAAATGGATGAAGCTGATTTGACTGGGGGAGGAGACTTAGGTTTCTGCAGCTCTCATCCAGGGAGTTCTACTTTTTCTGTCTCAAACAGAAGCCCGGAGGCTTTGAAAAGCTCTAGAATTTAAGAAAAGCTCTTCAATTGAAGGAAATTAAGATAAACCCACGAATTTCTCAAACCCGTCTGCAAAGACTAGATTTAAAAACTGGGCTCTGAAAGGATGGCTCAGTTACAGCCCCAGAAATGAAGTGCACTGCTTAAATTCATGCCAGTTCCTCCCTGCCTGCCCAAGAAAGGTTATACATTTTTTTTCTAATTGCAAGTGTTTGAAGGATTAGTTTATGATGTTTTCTGTCTAATCAAGGTCAGTAAATCAGTAAATTCAATTATATTTATCATGGTTGCAAGGCAACTTGTTGTAAAGAACCCATATGGCTTTAGAGTGAAGGATAGAAGTAAGAATACTCAAGGCAATTGTTCAAGTCTACAGAGCTGCTAATAAATTCTTGTGAGGTTTTTCAAGACCCCTGTCCTCACACAGGTATGGCAGGGGAAGAAAACTGTCTGTCTGAGGTAAATATAAATCATTAAAGAGAGAGCAGTTTTCCAATGTGCTGCAAAGATATACATCAGAAAACATATCTCATTACGTTAGAGGGAAGTAAGTCATACATTCAGAGACATTCATAGGCCTAATGGAGAATTTGTCCAGTCAAACATTTTACCATGAATTAATATCCATGGTCCTTGTGTTCCCAGAAAATCTAATGATTTATGTCTGAGGTATTTTTTGCACATGAAACAAGTGGAGTGGTACTTCTCCTAACAAATGGCAAATATGTGAGATGATAGAGTCCAATTGGTTTGGGAAGGAAACTCAGATGAATTTAATATTTGTTTTGTTGGGTTTGTTTTTTAATAGGGCAGCAAGAAGACCACAATGTTAGAAGGCTTCTGGGGAAGAAAAATGCTTGTATCAGGGAACTGATAGAATGGTTAGCAGAGATAGGACCTGGGCTGCTCAGAAGCCCCTGGTGTTTGCCCCAGGTCTGTTCAGCTGGTCACCTTGGACAGTGCCACCATCTGCCCTATGACCCTTTCCATTCTCCCAGATGACATTGATCCCAGTGAGAAATGGGTGTAAATCAGCGTCCTCCAAAAGAGAATAATGCAAGAAAACAGGCTTCAGGCATAAATTAGTTTTAATTTAGCTGTTGTAACCCATTATTTCAGAGAACATAAGAACTGCTGTGTTACGTAGAGACCTGATCTAGTCTGATCACAGCCTGACTGTATAACTCACACTGATAAATAGCTTCTTTTATACTAAACATCTGTGGGAAAGGCTGCTTCCCATGCTGGCCGTATGCCTGCTAAATAAAACCCAGAGGAAATTGGCCAGGCAGTTCTGCATGCCATTCTGAGAGAGGTTAAGGTTCAGCAATGACCTCTGGTCCCTTGCCCCTTGAACTGATGGGGCTAGATGCACCATGAAGTTGGCACACTAAGTCTTCACTTTGCTATAGAAGCACCTTGACCGGTTAGGTTAGTCTTTAAAGGATTAGCTGTCACAACATAGGAAATGTGGTTTTGGTGGCCAGAGTCCTGTTTTATCTTCTCCATCAAAAACAGAGGTTGCAAAAATGCAGAGTGAAAAAAGAAAACAAACAAAAAAACAACGAAACAAAAATATTAGAAATGTTAAAATGCAAAAGCTAGGCTGAAATATTTCTTCAAGCTGGTTGATTTCTGGAAGGGAGTTTTATTAATAGTAACTTACCAGTTACATAATAGGTTGCTCGCAGAAATCTGTAAAATTATAGACCAATATGCTCTTTTAATAAATTTATTCATCTCCATAAAACAACCAATGATCAGTTGTGAAGCAAATACTAACTATGCTCTAAAGACAGATTTCAGTGATGAATGATCCAATTAACCAGACTACAGAACTCTTTTTAAACCCTTTTTTCCACTCCTGGTGAAATATCTTGGTGCTTTCACAATGTGTCCTATAAACCTATGAAAGGGACTGCAAATAGAAAAGTCACATTGCAGTATGACTTTGCAGTTCAGTGTTTGATGATGGAGAACAATGCGTGCTCAGACACATTGAGTGTGCCAGGGAGGACAGAAAAAATTTCAAAGAAGGACTTAAGTCTCTTGTGGACTAAGTAGCAACTCAGACCTCTGATTCTTTAAGTGCTTTGAGACCCATTTACCTTTATACACAATTAAACCCACTGAAGACAAATACGCAGTAGCCGAAGCAAAGCTTTTGTATAAATTTTGAGATTATTTGGTGTATATCTTTATGTGATTTCTCCCGAAGTTGGGTACTTAGAAGTATTAAGTGAGAAATTCTGTTTAATTCAACTTGAAAAATGAAAATCAAATTTAATAACTTACAGATCTTCAAAGAAAGGAGGTCAAAAATTGAGGAAGGGAGTGCCTTGTTTAAACAAAACAGAGATTTGCTTTGTCTGCCCTTGTGTAAATTTTCCTTAATGCTTGATATTAGCAAATTGTTTCTCCTTCAGAGAAGTGCAAAGAAACAGAAAATTTTAAAGAGGTTATTTATGGAAAGTAAATATTGAAATCCTTAGCACAAGAGCTTGCTGAGATGCCTTATTTTAAATGTCACTTGGGTCTTAAAAGAAAAGAAAAAGCCTGCTTTATATGTCAGCCTAAATACAAAGCAAAAGGGTTAGGGATACAAAACACTTATCAGTGTATATATTATATACATTAGTTATTGCAAGTAACCTAGTAAGATCTGGGTTTATGTATAATAACTATGTTAGAACTAGGTTTATGTAACCTAGTAAGATTATGTATAATTACTGATAAATTTTATTTATATATGTAAAAAGTGATGTTATTCTGTGAAAAAAAAAAAAAATCTAACTTGAGCAATTGCAGATCATCAGTTGTTCAGATTTAAGTGTAATGCTTCATTCAGCAATGTTATCCAACTCATAAGACATCAGAGAATGTACAGAAGTGGGTTCTTGTCCTTCTCTGCCTGTGCTTGCTTTTATGTGTATTAGTCAGACCTTAAACAATGTTTGTGTTTTTCATCAAAGATAAGCTCTCGGACAAACAGAAAGAGGGTGTAGTAAAAAATGGACATAAACCATATACTTGAACTGCTGGCATACAGAGATTTTATTGGCCTTTTCTTTTTTATTATGCCTGTATCTGCAATATACCTATCGCTTTCTCTTTCACTGTTGTCTCTTGGCACTAGTAAATACTATATAACACAGGGTATCTTCGTGTCCAGACTGAAAATTGTTATGCAGCAGTTCTTTTGTTTGTGTGTCCTTTATGAGTTCTCACAGTTTGTCAGATACCGTTCACTTGCAAGTGATGGCTTCAGAACAAATATCATGACGAAAACCCAGCCTTTTTCTATATTCATCCAGCCAAGTAGCAACAAAATGTATCCAAAATGTGTGTTTCATGTACATTCTTGAAGTAAAAAAGCTCTACAGTTAACATGTGTGATCTGAGGATTTGAAAGCAAATCAACTGATACAAAAGCAACCATTCCAACTTCAAAAAAACTCACTGATCTGCAGAAGCATTCATTGAACCCCTCAGCGAGGAAGCTTTTAACTGTGGCTTTCTCATACAGCATATGGATACTGTAGCGTAGACCAAATCCCCCCAGAGGCTAGAAATAATTCAGCCCTCTGAAGAATTCGCTTGGGTAATAGAGACATTCAGCACTTTGCCATCTCTTAATTTGTCTCTAATTTTGGCTCAAACTCTTTTTCTATGAACAAAACTATGCAGTCTCCTGGAAGCTTTCTGATTTAGATGCAAGAGAGGCTCTGTCACAGTCTCTTTTCTCTGAAGATGAAGCCTTATTTGTAATACTTTTTTTGTCTGTCTGGTTTGTTCAGACTTACCATTCATTCTAGCATTTGTTTTTAGCACGCTAGCTCCTCAGGCTTAGCTGAATCCAGCATATAGCATTGTCGTATATATAGAGTCCTGCTTCTTCATCTGCATAGTGCAATTACAAACAACCTGATTTAAGCAGCACTGGAACTTGGTTGAGTTAATAAATCATATTAAAAAGTTGCCAAAAAATATTGCCTGCTTTAGTTGGCTGAAAGCTATCTTCCTGCCCAGTTTTACATGTGGCCTTTTTACCTCAGTGGCAATTGCACCCTCAGACAAATGGCGTTCAAAAATGTCTGGAGTGATTTACCTTGATTTTGTTGTGCTGATGATTTTACTCTCCAGACGTAAGATACTTGAAGGGCAACAGAGCCACAGCAGGGTAAGTCCTGAGGTCAGACCTTGTGTTACCCTTCGTTTTCTAGCAGATGCTTTATTGTTTTCTTGAGGTTGCTGCTACCACTTTAAAAACAAGCATCCCAGGAATTTACTTTTGAAACAGGCTTCCCCTCTCAAAATCCAATTATACTACTTCAGCTGGGTCATTTTCAACCCCTGCTGCATTTTTTGGTTCTTTTACAGAGTTTATGAGAAAACATTGCCCTGCCGTGGTGAAAGAAAGGGGAGTTTTCACCAGTCTGACTCATGGCTCTGCTCCAGCGACCCTCGTGGCTCAGGAGTCTGGTGGGTTCCCTTTCGAAATCATGGGCAGGAGAGAGAGAGGCAGCCCCGCAGGGGCCAGAAGAAGGCAACAGCTCCCCTTGGCCAGCCAAGGGCTGTCCACACAGCATGAAGACTGAGCTGGACAGGCCTCAGCCACCCAGGGATGGAGAGGAGAGATAGTGTCCAGGAAATCCCCCATGTCCATCAAGCAGAGCCAAGCTCATGCTTCCTGGTGAGTGGCTGCATAACCCACCAGGATGCTGCCAGGGGTGAAAAGAGGCAGGGATGAGCTCCAACTGCTGGATTTGCCATCCATGACTCTGGCAGCACCTGAGCCCAGGCTGTGTTCTGCATGGGGATAATAGCTGGATGGACTTGACATAGTGGAGGTGGAGGGGATTGCAATAGGACAAAGAAAAAGGATGGAGGATGTGGAAGTGGGAAACCAAACTTTACTATTCATGTTAGTTTAGATAATGGAGTAAGATTTAGTTTAGCAACAGGAGAAAAAAACTCAGCACACCAGATGCCCTGTAACGTTGCTACTATCCCACCCTCAAAATCGTTATATTAGCAAAAGCAATTTGGAGTTAAGGTTGACAACTAGTATCAAAGGTGCCCTTTGATCACCTTTGCACCATATTTGAGGGGAGGGCATGGTGTTAGTGCAGAATCCTTGGTGTCACAGATGCCATGAAACATGCCCCACGAGCAGCGTTGACTGTAAAATGGCATGCCTGTTTGCTCGAGGTGCATGATCCAGGAGTAAGTTCCATCAGAATTGTCAACTGAATTCCATAAGAAATCATTTCAGTTTAAAAGGAATAAATATAGAAGACTTAATTAATTAAAAAAGAAGCCCTGAAGCACTTCCATGCAATTTGTCCCTCTGGCAATGTTACTCTCAAGCGTTAATTAGCATTTGTGTTGTAACCATGTATAAAGACCCTCTTTTTACAAGCAGTAACAAGAACAATAATGGACCATGTTGCCTTCATCAGAAAAGTGGTCTTCTGTTCTTAGAAGACATTAGGAAGTCTTCAAATATGGTGGAGTTAAACGCATTCCCTAGCTTCAAACTAAAGTGCAACATAGTTTTTGGCAATCTGTATTTCTGCTGTCTGCAGAATCCAGGTTTAAATTGGGATTATTTAACACAGATTTTTGTAGGGTTTTTTTGTTATATTTGTCTTTCAAAGACTTCTTGGTCTTTCCTAACTTAGTCCTAACAGTGGATGTTAGTGGGGCGCTTCATGCCACAAGTCCCTGTGAGCTCCCAGCTATGCAGGGTGACAGTGGGCACAGCACAGGCTGAGATACTGTGGGAGCCTTTTGGGAAGCCCGGAGGCACCAGCTGGTTCCAGCAGAAGGACCCGCAATTTGGGAAGGTGCCATTTCTCTACTTTTTGTCGGAGCTCTCAGCAAATGACTTGTTGTGTAACGTTTTGCATTACAGCACAGCTTTGCAGTCAGCGCCGTGCTAGTCGGCAGAAACACTGAAACAAATCAAGTGGAGAGGCTTTTGGACCCAAAACACACGTTCGTTTCTGTTGTGAAATCCCATATAAATTTCCTTAACCATTGTGCCACACACGGTGAGGGACAGTGAAGATGTGTGTTTCTGACAGCTGTCGCTGTTTCTTGCTTCAGCACAGTGTTTTATCTCTACAGCTGGAAAGAGGCTCGAAGTTTATAAAATGCCTGAATCTGGGTCAGGAAATATTTCTGCTTATTGCAAGTCGATTTCCCCATGCGATGTGTGCTGGAGGTGTTAAGAGCAAGATGCTGCTGCACAACTGCTGAGGCATTGCTCTGCCTTCTGATAATGAGCTCTTTGGAGACTGAGAAGAAAACTCGGGGGCAAAACTGCCGGGTGGGCAAGCAGCCCCCTAATAACTGGTACTTTCCTGTGCTCCTGGCGTCATGTACGTGTTTAACCTGAAGGAAAAGAACATGCATCACAAATGCATGTATCTGAAGGGGCACCTACCAGCACACAGGAGGGGAGAGGGAAATGCAGGACACTTGGTGCGTGACCAATACATCAGTCATGTCTAGGGTTTCCTGGCATCCCATTTCACTGATCCTCTTTCTTCCTCTCGTACCATCACATCACACAGCAGCATGGTAAGGTCCTCACCCCAGTAATGTTAATTCTTATACCACAGGAAGACAGATTTGACCTGACCCCTTGCAAACCCTGAAAAATGGCATGTTAAATAGGCCCAGCTGGGGACTGGGATGGTGGGAAGGAAATATGGACTCTGCTGCAGCTTGTGTGTGTCCTAGAAACACCTTCCAGGTTATAAACCCTGCCCCTTAGGGAGTCTGGCTCCCTTCACTCATTGCCAGTGAAGATGCTCACAGTTTCACCCCCTGAGCTGTGGGGAATAATCCCTGGCAGTTTCTCCTGCTCTTTTCCCAGGGAAAACCATGAGGAAGTTTTGCATTTGTGTTCCCGAGCATTTAATCTCCTCTAGACCTCACCAGTTTTGAAGGTTGGACAGGCATTCAATAAGGAAGAAGTTAGCAGTTCAAGACGAGTAAAGTTTGCCCCTGCCAATATGCTCCTAGTTTTGGGTTGGCGCTGGGCTTAACAGAGCCATCCTCACTTTTGTTCCATGGAAGCAGATGTTACCACATACAGTATTTACAGTCTCACCAGCCCTGTAGTACAGCTCTTGCTCTCCAGCCCACCCCCTTTCTCTCTCGAAAGAAAACCTCTGAGGTTTGTTCTTATTGTCCCAATCAGCATCTGCTGTTCCCATCCTAAAGGCAGCTGTATTTCACTACTGCATGAGCTGCATGTTTTTATATCTGTTCATTTTGTACAGCATTTATCTCTTGAGATTAAAAATACACCAGAAAACAAGATTTGTAATGTTGTTGTGATTGTTTTCCATTTCACAAATTACAAACAGTAAATCACTTAGTCTCATTTAATAAATCATGTCATCCAATCTATTTTGTTTATGCTGTCTCTTAGTTCACCTTGGCTCCCTTTCGATTCCAATCATATGAAAATGCTCAAAATCATATACTGGCTTGAAAATGGGACGCTTTTCAAAAAGAAATCTTTATTGCTGAGTCTAACAAGAAATACTGCTACATATGGGTGTTTGGTTGCACATATATTAGAACATCATGTAGAAACAGATATTTTGAACATAAGGGAGTTAAGAGTTGAAGTTAACAAATATTTTACTTTTTTAAAATTGTTATTTTTAAAGACAAATTGTCTTTTTAAAAGCTGTGGCGTGGAAATGCAAGGAATCTATCTTTTTTCCCTGTTCTTTTTATTTCTCGCCCACTGTTAGGTATGGTCACACAAAATCTGACTTTGGCTCAATTCCCTTCACTGATCTAGTGAGGTTAAAAATAAAACGCAGATTACCAGTGAAAGCAAGAAAGCTGTACCTCAGAACACTCAAAACTCAGGATGCTCTCTGGGATATGGAAAACTCAGATGTACAAATGTGAGAAGGACAGTGGAGCCCACCAGCTGCCCTGCGTTAGGTTGTGGAGGATTGCCTGCTCTTTTGTGAATGGAACATGAACTGTATGCATGTGTCTGCGTGTCTGTGTGAGGGTTTTTGTTTGTGAGCTTGGTCACTGTTTCCATTTCAGAAGAAATAAGATAAATCCTTTTGACATTATAGCTCTTTCTTTTCTTGGCTGTAACTCATGGTGAATACTTCAGATTTGGCAAAGAGTTTTGTCTGCCCTAAAACTACATTTCTCAACAAATAAACTATTTGCCGGTAGAAGTCTGCCAACTCAGGACTGCAAAGGTTTTTACACATTTCAATCCTGAATAAAAGCCTGTGTAGGTTTTTTCCAGGTCTCTATTGTTCTAGTAAAAGATACGGCCTCTCTCAACAAGCCCTCCCTACCATCATGGTTCTGTATCTGCAGAGAAGTAAAAATATGCTTGCCTTTATTTCTGTAATGTGATAAAAATGTTTATCATATGCCTTGCTTCAGCATTTTAGAAAAGTTGGGGCTTTTTTTGGGTTCTTTTTTAAAGTTTTAAGGAATAAATAGATGATAGTTTATTAGCATAATCTGTTAGCCTTGGTAAGCAAATAGCTCTTGAAAAAATCATTCCTCTAGGCTGTATATGCATTTTATGGTTTTCTGCATGCTTCAGGAAGTTAATGTGAGAGTTGCTCTTTGCATCATTAACAAGTCAGGGCAGGACCATCCACTTGCCACTGTTAAAGCATTCTAATTTGGGCAGCAGATTCTTCAGGGGGAATAGATCTGTGTTACTGATTTCTCATACTTTTTTTTTACTCTGTCTTTTTGGAATTCTCATCCCTTGACAGATGCAACATTTTCCACTTCCATTCTCTGTGAGGTCAAAGACATTATGCATGTGATGGGAGGAAGCTTTCAGAGGCTTGTTAGATATCGAAGGTGAGGAATCTATGCAGAACGGTGATGCATTCTGTGCTAGCTGAGAAAAGCCAGAGGCTGACTTGTTTCTGGCAAACCATGTCATGTAGTAGGCAGTAGGGTAGAAGCATGACAGAAGCAGCACAGCACCCAGAGACATATCTTTCATGGATTTCAAAGGAATGTCATCATTTCTTCTTTAAATTGTGACAGACTAATGTCTTGCTTGCTGTAAGCTGAATAAGGTTACAGTAGAGTTTTGAAAAGAGGGACCACTATGAGTCTGTTTGTTTGTGAAGAAATATAAACCCTGACAAACCAACCAACCAAACAGAACTGGAAGACAAGAAAAAAAGAAGAAAGTAAAAAAGCTGAAGTGCTGACTCCTTGGATCTATTGAGTAATACCCACACACACACTCATTTTCATTTGCTGTTTCCTTTCTCATGCAGTAACAGGCTTCTTCCAGAACAGACAGTTTGCTGAGATTGTATCCAGGGGTTTCTTCTGCTGTTGCCTGAGAAACCTGGGCTCAACAGTAGCAGAAACTCTTAAAGGAAAGTCAGGTACAGGTTCTTAATTAGGTTGTCTGAGGTTTGGGTTATGGGTTTAGGGGGTCGTGGTGGTGGTTTTAAGAACATCTTAAAAGGATTCTAACTTTTCCAGTAAGAGTCTTAAGAAATATGTTTCACCTGAAAGGCAAAAATGCATCTGTAGAAACCTGACCAAGTGTTTTATTAGACTTCTCTTTACATTTACCTGCAGCCAATAACAACATTGTGTATATTATTTTGGATGTGGACATCAAGAGCTCTGAAAGAACAGAATAGGACATTGAGAGTGCACTGAATGATCTGCGGGGATTTGGTTGTTGTTTCTTTTTCACTGGGGACAGCAAACTGAGCAGATGCTCTGAGTTCTTAATTTTGCAGATGTAGATACTTATATGTCAAAGAAAACTAAAGTCAGCCCTGTTCTCTTTTTGAGAGAGAAGGAAGAGCGGTGGAGACCAAGGGCTGTGGCAGTCCCTGTTTTCTCAGTGCTTTTGCTCAGTGGCATCTGTTGGCCACCTTAGTGGGCAGCGAGCAGCAATGGAGGCAGCAATGCCTCTAGTACAGAAAAGCCCAGCTGGCATGAAGTGATTTATTCACTAACTAAAGGAAACTGGGGTGTGAGTTGTTCACCCAGATCAGACTGCTGAAACATCTGTGAATTGCAGATAAGCAGCTTGCAAGTCCCTAAAGTCATAGGTGACTTTTTGTTCAGGTGTGAGACAGGGAATGAATGCCTTTCCTTTCCTTTATGGCTTCAAAGGATTTCTCAGAAAAAGTGTAACCAACTGCTCAGAAATTAAATTAATGCACAGGGATTTAGGTGGCTTTTTTGGATTAACTTTCAGACCAAGTGTACATTTATCACTCACAATGAACTTTGGCAGAGGCTTGAGCTCATTACTCAAAAGCAGATTGAACAAATTAGAATTTGTTGGTCTCCCTTCAGCAGAACCAGGACAGCAAAACACTCCTTGACTAACCAATCAAAGTCCAGCATGGCCATCGTTAGCTGCTTATGTATAGCACCTAATTCAGTATCACCTGGGTCCTGGGTGCAGGCAATAATAACAGTGCGGCTGTGAAGAGGTTTGCAGGTTCTGAAGGGATCATCTGGGCTTTCTGAGACAGCATCATCTGCTATAGCCAAGTGGAGGTTTGTCAGACTAATCACTACCAGTGAAGGATGCTCTTTCTCTTTTATTCAGCAAAATAATCTGAATACATGTTATTTGGTAAACATCAGCATCCAACATTTATTATCAAAACAAAAGCTCCTGCATTATTTGTAAAGCTGTAAATAAAGCAAAAGGTTCCTCTGCATTGAAATTTGATTCATTATTTGCTTGAATGACTGCACAAACAGCACAAAACCCCTGGCCATGAATATGAAGCATATGATAAGACAGACAGATGTTCTTCTATTCACTTCTGCTCACTGGCATCTAATTGCTGAGCTGGTTGCTCTTCAGCAACCAAAGGTAGTTGCACAGGAAGTTAATGGTAGAAGTATCGCTTGTAAATCAAATATGAAAAAAATGCATACTTGCAAGGTGGACATTAGATTTTCCTGGTTAATTTTCACCTAGGTCCCTCAAACTGCTGCCTAATTGTATATTTTGAAATATCTGGTCACAATTATGCTCTGCTATTTTGACGTGTAACCAATAAAATACATTAGTGCAATCTCCGCAGGGCAAACAGTAGCAAAGGGAAGTTCAGAGGAAAGCTCAGGATAGATAGGCAGTTCACAGGTAATAAATTCCTAGCCCAGGACATCTACATGCACTCCACAGAGCTTGGTGAAATGGACCCAGCTGGTGTCTAGTCAATGGTGGTTGCAAATGGCTGCAATGCACTTAGCTGTAGGGGTAAACAAGTCCCAGAAAGACATGCACCCAGCTCTAGTGGCAACGTGTTGGCCATTTTACCATTCTTTCACCTGTAGAATCAGCTGGATATTCCAACAAACTGAATCCACTCATTTCTCTAAGTCTATCCAGTACAAATTTACTTAACCATCAGAAATAAACAGATCATAGAATGGTTTTGGCTGGAAGGGACACTAAAGATCATTTAGTTCCAATCCCTCGCCATAGGCAGAGATACCTTCCACTAGAGCAGGTTGCTCAAAGCCCCATCCAGCCTTTTTTTTGCCAGCATCCAACCTTTTTTTACCGTTTGGTTTTGTTTGTTTGTTTTTTTTGTTTTTTTTTTTTACCAGCAGCAAAAGAGCGCATAGATAACGTTTTTATGTTCCAAAAAGAAGCTGC
The DNA here is from genome assembly GCA_026283785.1 of Coracopsis vasa. NCBI lineage: Eukaryota > Metazoa > Chordata > Aves > Psittaciformes > Psittacidae > Coracopsis > Coracopsis vasa. The sequence goes on along the minus strand of JANHGB010052687.1, from coordinate 52,950 downwards.
TGTAGGAGCAGGCTCTTAGTTCAAAGCTGTGGCACCGACGTGCTTGGCTCCGCAAGTGCTTCGTTAAAACCCACATCGAATTGTCAGTCAAATTAAAAGCTATTTCGTGAACTCGCAACAGGAAGGTGTGAGACCCCTGAGGGCGCCTGGCGGAGGAGGAGAAGGGCAGAGGACCCTTGCTTCCCGAATGGGCCCGGCTACTAGGAGGGAGCACGGCAGCCGGGGGGGGGGCGCTGCGACCGGCGGCCGCTAGGTGGCAGGCAGTGCACGCCTGCAGCAGCCTCAGCTCAGCAGCTGCCGGTGCCGGTCTCTGCTGCCGCCTCCGCCGCCGGGAAGGAGGAGAAGGAGGAGATAGAAGCTGCGCTGTGTGGTGCAGTTTGAACGTTATACGGTGTAAACCATCTCTAACGTGACAAACCTGATCTGCATCTCAGAAGCCTTTGGAATGAAGGCTGCGAGGAATTTTTAGCTCACCTTCTGTCAAAAACTGTGATAAACGTCGCATGCGTTGGGTTAATTTAAATGCATGTTTGCAATGGGTAAGTAAATCAATGTTCAGTTGCAGTGAAACATTTAATTTACTTGATGGGAGGACAGTCCATTCATATATCTTTCATTAAATCTATGAATCTGTCATTCAATATCTGACTTGGCTACATCTTTGGGTGCGATAATGAAGTCTGGTTTTACGTTACCACATACCTAAACAGGAATGAGTTAGACCTGTTTTGTTGGTGATTGCCTGATAAGAGCCCACTGCTCGCCTTTGCTGGAGCGGCTGTGGGGCCCCGGCTGTAGGTCCAGCCTTGTCCCCGTGTCCCTGCAGTTGACATGAGCCCTGCGCTGTTAAAGAGGTGAATCCCAGCCCTGCCCCACTGGGTGGGCAGAGGAGGGAGCCTGTGACCACCTCGAGGCATCTCTGGGCCAAACTCAGGATTGATGGCCACTGCTCATGACCTCCTCCTCAGACTGGCAACTTTTGCCTTCAGCAATGCGTCTGAGCAGGGCGTAAGGGCCAAAGGAGCCAGGAGCTCACTTTTCCCTGCTGGGAATGTGGTCTGTGGGGCTCAGTGACTCAGCATGTGGCAGGGCCAGGTGGCTGCTGGCCATCCTATTGGCTTCTTGGGGACACCTGCCTGGCCCATCACAGGAGCACTGAGCTAACATGGAAGTGTTTGGGAGTGGCAATGTCATGGGGAGAGCCCTGGTTCATGCCCTGGTGACTTTCCTCCCTTTGGCCATCATTCTGTACCACTTAGTGACCCTTGGGATGGCAGCTGCCTGTCTCGGTAGCAGCCAGGCATGTCCATGCTGTGCTTGCATCAACAGAAACCCTCCAGGCTGCATCTTCAAAGAACTGGTTCAAGGAAAATGTTAAAAGTAGAATAATAACGCTAAATGTTGAGGTATAAGGATTTAAGATAGATTCAGAGAGACGCATTTTTAATATCAATGAGGACTTCCTTGGTGAAATAACATGGCCTCCAGTTTAACACAGTCACTGAATTCCCCTGAACTAATTTGTGCTTCAAGTTCAAAATGAAGCATAATGAGCTATAAAAGTGCATAATTAGATGGCCCATTTCATCTTAGATAAACTGGTCATATCAGCCTCCTTAGCCCTGCTTAGTGAATTAGATAATTAAGAATAATAGATGATCAGCAGGCTTGGACTTTTGGGGGTTTAGTTTACTTACTCCATATGGTAATGCATAGTAAAAACTGAGCTATTCCATGCTTTTTTCAGTATTTTTGTTTTCCAAATACTGTAGGTATTGCTGCTGGAGAAAAGAGAAGGTTTTAAAAGAATATCAGAGTAAAACATGTAAGAGTAGCCTTCTGGGAGATCCAAAAGTTGCATGTGAACTTTGAAGAGGCTCCTATCTTAAGTGCTGGGACTGCTTGTTGTAATGTGGATGCTTAGGAAAGCTGAGGGACAGCTTTTTCCCCTCTCAGTTTTAGAGTAGGTTATGGAGGATTTTATTTATTTGGTGTATCTATACCACAAAATAATGCATGGTGGCATATCCCATGGTAATTACAGTTTTGTGGAATGTTATGCCATTCTGCCAGTTTATATACACTTTCCCAGGCTTGCATTTCAGGAATAGCAGGCAGCAAAAGAGATTTCCATTAGGATTTTTCCGTGGGGAAATTATATTCTAAAACCTTATGTACTCCATTATTATGCCTATATTTCCTGATCTAGTGAAAGGTGTCGCTGTCCAGGGCACTGGGTTTGGGCTAAATGATCTTCAAAGATCCCTTCCAATCCAAACCACTCTATGATTCTATGATCTTTTTTTTTCTCTTTTAATTATTTTTATTCTTAACTACTATTTTTGAAAATATGCTGTTCCTGCTCTTTTAGATTCAGTTTCCATTTGTGCTAAGTTCTTATCTCGTGTGAGCCTGCTATATTGCATATAGGCTAAAGAAGTAACCAGATGTTTGATAGCCGTACTCTATGCTTGTCAGCAGTTCAACATTACCCTTCCAATCCATTCCAAGAGGTGACAGACATCCTGTGACATCATAGCCAGCTTCCAGACATAGTTCATGACCATCTTGGATGCCACCACGTTTGTTTTAACTGAAATATTGAGTATTGAGAATAAAAGAATAAATTAATAAAGAAGTAGCTCTTTATTCAAAAATGTTACTGCAGAGCAGCACTAATGCTTTTTGTTCTTGGGTCATCTCATCCTCTGTCTGTCCCTAGCTAATGTATAAGGTAGCTTTTGAACTATTCATTATTGTCAGGAGCAAGATGAGCTGAGTAAAAAAAAATATATATATAGCATTGTGTAGCGAATTTCTCCTGTCCCACACCTCCCCAAAAGTATTTCACGGAGACTTCAAATATTTCTGAATGCAAAGGTTGAAACAAAGAACTTCTTATAATTTGCTTTGATAAACTGAAAATGAAATATTTTGACTTTTCAGTTTGAAACAGTATTTGGTAAAATAACCTCAGAATGTGTTATTTTCGCCTTCCCACCTTCATAAAAGAGCTGGTAAGGCTGCCCACCAGTCAGTCCCCACCTCTCTTCCCCAGCATCTATTCTTGTCTGCAGATGATTTTCTTTGGAGTTGTAGGAAAAGTGACTGAGTGATAGATGAAACCTACTCTCTTGCTGGAGTAGTGATTTCTTCCATACAAAGACATTCAGGAATAATTTAATGTTGGACTAAACAACTAATCCATCAAACTCCTGTTCATCAATCTACATAAGGGCTGCCAGGACCATCGCCATGAAGGTGCTATCAGCATCGACAGAAGGGAAACTTGCTGAAATACGAACTTTGTTGACAGAGCTGGCTCTCCCTGATATATACCCAGCAGCAGTAATATTCAGAGGATTAATGTATTCATTCTGCAGTGCTACAGAAATCTTCAGAAAGAAAAAGTTAGCATTAGGGAGGATGGCAGTGAAAGACCTGGAAGTGTTAGTGGTCTGTTGGGAGGCACCTTTCCTCTGTCCACCTCTCTTCCCTGCCAAGAGCAACACTAGTATCGATTAGCAGTTATAAGAAAATCATGCAATGAATTCAAGCATAATAATAATTTTCTAAATATTTGATAATTATAGCATCCATCTCCAAGCTTATTACATAGGAGAAGTGAAATAAACTGTGTAATAACTTACATGGGACTATATTGAGAGGCACATGTTAAAGACCTGGGAGTACAAAGCTATTTACTTACTTACTACCCAGTCAAGAAAGTTTGGTGTCTGTTGTGTACTCTCAAATGCTTGGTCCAGTCTGTACTGAGATGACTCTGGTAATGTGTCTGCCTCTTCTTTTTGGGAAACGAGTCTACAGTTCGATAAGATGTCTTAAGTTTTCTTATAATAATTGCTTTCCTCTTCTTGGCACTCCAGTTGTTTACATAAGCAGAGCTGAGAGAAGTCCTTCTGAATGTTTTTATAGCTTGGCAAGTGCAAAGAGGCAGCTTTGTTCCAAATTGGGAGGAGAAATAAATGCATTGCTTAACCAAAATCACTTCGCTCAAGGAAGAAATTGGTGGTTTGAAACTGTCAGGTCACATCTATTCCCACTTAGTATTTCAGAAGGTTGCTTATATGACTGACTTCTAAACAAATGGACACGTAAGACTCCCAGTATAAAATTCTGATGGATGAGAACAGATCATTTTAAACATAATGAGACAGATGCTAAAAACAAAAATATTTTTTGAAAGAGAATTTGATAGGGTTGTGGAGAAGAGAAAGTTAAAACTAATTAATTTGATTTGGCTGATACTGAAAATCAATGTAAGTATATTTTCTACAGCTGTTTGTTAGTAAAATGGCTGATCAATTTGATCAAAAGGGAAAGCTTAGGGACGGGGAAGACAATGGAAAAAGTAGCATATATTTCTGGGGGTACACTTTCAAAGACAGCTGTTTCTCATGGAAAATCCTGCAAAACTGCCTTGTTCATTTCTGAAAACCTTCCTTTCTCATGGTTTCAGATGGAGGTTGACTTTGCTGTCTTGAAGTGTACAACCACACAAAATGATCCTTGTGTTACAGGAAGGTTATTTTTATAAGCTGAACTGCTCTCTCATATTAGGCTGATCACAAGAGCTGCCATGCCGAGCCCCACGACCTCCCTTGCATAATGTTTAATATCTGCAACTGCTTTCTTCTGGCAGAGAAAAACACAGTGGGAACTGTGGATTTCAAGCTCGCTGAGACAACGAAAACCTTCCCACTGATCTGGGACTAAGGATGAGGCCCTAAATTAGTTAAATGCATTAAAAGTGAACCACATTAGTAAGTTAATATGGTAGATTTCATGCCATATCAGTTGAGATAAATAAAATCTGTCCTCTTTAATTTCATCAGCTTTCCTTCCTGAAGAGTATACCTTTTCCAGCTTCACTGCAGCAAGGCTGATCTGCTACATTCAGTGTATTGCACACACCAGTGGATCCATGTATTTGAGCAGTAAGGCCACTGTGTTCAAAGTCGGCTGAATGTGATGAAACAGCAATACCATGCCCTCCTCAGAACGAGACCTGCTGCTGCAGTGATCAGTAGAGCATTCTATATCACCTCTTATTACAGTGAATGCCAAATAAATATCACAGTCCAGTGCAACCACAACTGGTAAATATTGACCACTGAATGCCTTCAGATGAAATGTCTGATCTGACAGGCTGTTTTAATGATGGGATGGATCTCTGTCAGTGGTGAGGGGAAACATGACAAGTAAATCAGAAATGAGCAGAGTAGAAGGCAGAGCTCTGCTGAGCACTGAGTGTGGATACGGCAGTGTGTACATGTGCTGTGTGTGCCTGGGCTGCATGACCGGTGTGGGCACGGCTCGGGACAGAGGCAGGGATTTTGCAGGCAGATTTCACAGTTGCCTTCCATGCCTAATCAGTGGTTATGAGGTGGAAGTGGGAGTGTCCCACTTTTCAGTTCGTCAAGCTAAGTAGGAAATAGCTTCAAGGCTCTGATGTTTGTAGGTGTTTGCCTTTACTTCTGGGATGCGTTAATGACAGAGTCTATAGCCCAAACAGCCTTATGTGAGCAGTAGCAAAGGATGCCTGCCTGCCTCGGCCATGTTAGCATTTCTGCACAGGCAGTCTGCATGACATAGCTTCATCTCATCTCTCTCTCCTGCCTTGTGAGACAGAAAGATTTGTATTCAAGCTGGCAGAGCTCTATTTTCAGTATTTCTACTGCTATAGTTTCTCTCTTTTAAAATGATCTTTTCTGAAATTATTGTAATTTGAAAATCATCGGATTGATACTAAGTACTAACATATGTTTGGATTTGGATATTGACTGCATTAAACAATAGGATTTCATATTCTGTTGATTGTTTCTGAACATGCAGCTATTTGTTAAAGCTATTTCTTTAAAAGAGTGTGTTTCTTTGTAGTCACCTCATACAAATATTTAATAGTAAATGATATCTTAAAATTAAACATATGTCAGTTTGTGCACTAATTACTGGTATATAGCAAAAACTTTCATAACATTACTCATTCAAAAATCTTCGTACAGCTGCAAAATGGAGCCTGTATAAAATGTGAAGACACTCTTCCCCCTACTGAAATAGTGCTGAATGCTCAGTGTTTCCTAGCATCGTAGTACAGGGGGAAAGCTACTGGACACTTCAGAGAGGCTGGAATTTGTCCAGGCTTTAGTGCTTTTGAAATGCTTAATAAGAAAAGACCCATGTTCTACTTTTTACATTTATGTAAAAGTATCATGAGCTACATTTACAGCTACATTATGAGCTACATTTACAGCCCATACTTTAGAGGGGATGAGCTAGAATCAAGTTAGATCCACTTGTTTTAAGTACGTACCATTGTACTGAGGTATTTATACCTCTCCTATTGTGTATGTATTGGTGGAGTCGCTTCATTTTCCACCTGCTTCTCTTTATTTATATTGAATGTCATCTACCCTGATGATTTTTTTTAAAATAATCTATTGATCTTAATATCAGTACAGTTCTCCTGGGTGATTGGTGATATTAAACCAGATGATCAGGGCTCTAGAGGATAGTCCTGGCAATCATCGCCGTGTAAGAAGGTAGGTCTGAGCTGAGTACTGCTCCACATGTTCTGCAGAGACTCCTTCCAACCCAGATTATTCTATGCTTTAGTGATTCTGTGTTGATTTGCCTCATGGGCAAGTTTTATTCTGAGCTCTGAATTTAGATTTTTGTTTGGATTCAGGCATTGCAATGATTAGACACTGTATTTCTTGCTCAGTATTGCTGATTTTCTACATTTAAAGAGAATATAAATTAATTCCACAGATAGATAAAATTGACATCTTAAATGTAGATTCTATTAATAAGAAAAAATATAATTCTTGAAGCAGTTAAACTGTAGCAAAACTACAGCTGAAAATTTCCTACTTTGGCTCTCAAGTCAGAGACTTCTTTGTACTCTGTTGTATTATAGAAAATAAAATGTTTTTCAGCATACAGAATAATTTTTACAAGTCAGATTGGTTATACAAGCACAATGACTGTCCTTGTTTCTTAACAAAGGTATCTGATGCTGATACCCATGGAGACTAGAAGTATCTGAAAATTTGCCCTGGCAAACACTGGGAATTTTGTGCCAAGCTTTTCCTTCCCTCCTACTTGGAAAGGTGAAACTACCTCCAATAATCCCTGAGGAACTTTTGTGCAGTCTGCTGCTACGTTGCCTGAGAAGGGAGACAGCATGGAGCTAGTCTTTCTAGCTAGGAAAAACAGCTATGAGAAAGATATCCCAACTATTATTCATTTACTGGATCTCCGGTGGGTTGTTTCAGGGTCCTTTTCTTTCTCTACACCTTCTCTCCTGGGAGTGTTGAAGGATGGGTGCATGAGGCTGATGACCCACCAACCAGAGCGCATTGCCTGGGGAGATAGATGATCCTTCTGACATGGGACTGTTGGTGCGTGTTCAGAGGAGGACCACAAAGATCGTTGTGGGCTGGAGCACCTCTGCTATAAAGATAGGCTGACAGAGTTGCGCTTGTTCAGCCTGGAGAAGAGAAGGCTCTGAGGAAACCTTATAGCAGCCTTCCAGAACCTAAAGGGGGCCTAAAAGAAATCTGGACAAGGACTTTTTACAAGGGAAGTAGTGACAGGACAAGGGAGAATGCCTTTAGACTGAAAGAGATGAAATTTTAATTAGATATTAGGAATAAATTCTTTACTATGAGGGTGGTGATGCACTGGAACAGGCTGCCCAGAGAAGCTCTGGATGCCCCATCCCTGGCAGTGTTCAAGGCAAGGTTGGATGGCTTTCAATAACTTCGTCTAGTGGAAGGTGTCCCTGCACATGGCAGGGGGTTGGAACTGGATGAGCTTTAAGGTCCCTTCCAACCTAAACCATTCTATGATTCTGATTCCTATTAAATTTCTTTTGTGGTCTCTTATGTCCATGTTGAAACTCACAGTCTCTGCATCTGTGCTTGATCAGTTCTGCTGGCTGCCTGAAGGGTAAAGAAATGTTTTATTAAATCCACATTGAAGAACAACCTTTCTTGCCCTTTTTTATCTGAGTATCAACAAAATGAGTTTGGCAACTCCATAACTGAAGTGAAGTCAAGCATTGTCATCTGTGAAAGTTTCGAATATTTGGTAACAGGGGAAGTGCAGTTTTTGTTGCATGTTGCTCCTTGAGTCTCGTTGAACACAGCCCTTCAGTCACAAGAGGACCTGTGGGCCTTGAACTGTCTCCCCCATTACTGTTCAGTTCAAGGCTGGTCTGCACCTTCCTCCCTCCCTACCTGCAGCTTCTAGCCACAATGAGTTCAGCTGGTCCATCCTCAGCTATAGGTCCTCCCTTTGGAGCTATGACAATTGACCAGGTGGCACAGGCAGCTTCCTCAACACAAAGCACAACAAAATCAGCATGAAGTGAAAGGCCAAGGTTAATAATTTCTTTTCCCTGAGCTGAACTCCATAGCAACAGCTGAGGCAGGTTTGTTTTGTCCCACCTCTGCCTCCAAGCTTGCCAATGTTTCCCCTGGCAAAACCTCTGCAAGCCTTCTGGATTATATCTCTTCTTTTGTGCAGAGCCAGTTCTTAACAGATCATTTAGATCTTCATTCTCTTAGGTAAATCAGGACAGTCATAGGCAAGATGGAGGGCTTCTCTGTGGTTAACAGCTTGTAGGGGAACACTCCCTGCGGAGTCCACAGCTTTACCTTCCCTTGGGGTGCACTTAGGTAATCCTATACAGTGGCCTTTTGTTTTAGCAAAGGGTTCTGCAACACTTAGCAGTGCAATCAGACCAAACACATTATTCCTAAAAGCAGCAGAGATTTATAACACACTTTTTTTGGTTCACCCTAGTGCATGTGGGAAATCACACTACTTAGTTTTTGTAAGCATATCTGCTGTTTGATTGACAGTACTGTGATTAACTCCACCAATTTTACTGAGTTTTAATGGCTGCACATTTTGCTTTGTTATCATATCTCCTGGATCATGTGGATATGATAATCTCATCTACAAAAATAAAAATTTCCAAACTTCCTGAGTCTGGAAGGAAACTGAAAAGTAAGAACACATTTCAATGTGTAAAGGGAAACAGAAAAAGCAGAAAGGTACTAATATACATAAAGTAATCACATTTTCCTTTTGAAGGTGATAAGGGCATGTGGCCATAGGAATGTACAAATTCATAGCTTGGAATTAGCAAGACTGAAATAAGGTGTTTCTTTAGAGCTGGGTGTTTGGCTTCATTTGTCTGTTCAGAAGACAAAAAGAAAGCAAGATATTTGCCAACGCAAAGCTCCAGTATGGGAGGGGATTTTGCTCTGGGTTTTTTTACAGTGGATGTCGCCTTTTTGCAGGCAGCCCAAGATGAATTAAACATAGGAATTTTTTTATTTTTTTCTTTTTATTTAGTGAGAGATGTATCTGAGGAAAGTGAAAAAGGAAGTACCTCAGGAGGCTATAGAAAGAGGGCATTGCAATGTCTATTGATTGATAACCAGTCCAGAAAGTAATTGCATTGAATGCTCGTAAACCTCCTCAAAATATCACTAGAACAGGGAGAAGAGACAATAATGATGAATATCTGGTTGTCCAGACTACGATTTCAGTGTGGCTTCTTCAGTATTTTCTCAATAGGTGTTACCTGTATTGGCTTAGGTTAAGGTATTGAAAATGTTTCAGATGTGCAACATACGACTTCTGCTAAAGGCAAATTGACCCTGTTATTTGAAAGCTCCTTCCTATGGCTTTTTTACCAGTCATTAAAGAAGAATACAGGCAGATGAACATGAAAAAAAATACTTAGGACTACAGCTCCAGAATACAAAATTGAATCTAAATGGTTAAATGAACAGAATTAGATGTCATGGACTCATTTTTTAGCTGAATGTGGATTTCTTTATAATAAATAGTCCATCAAACTATATTCAAACCCTATCCTTTTCTACAAACATTTTATTAGGGATTTTTTAAAAATTATTGTGTTAGCACTGCAATGTAATGAAGTGCAGAAATATGTGCAGATTATCAAAGACCTTTCATAACTAGGCATAAATAGAGTTTTTGGAGAAAGTGAATGGAGTCACAGCCACATCAGAATTCACTGGTCTGTCTCTTAATTTTATCTTAAAAATCAATTTTATAGACAATAAGAAAATCCTTGCAGCATACATTTGTAAGTAGTACATGCACTGTGCTAGAGGCAAAAGCCAGTCTCTAGTCTTGCAGTAGGACAGTGTCAGAAGTATTGTTTGATTTTTCATAAGTGTCTCTGTATATCATCCCTTGATGTCTATTCTAATATAGCCATTTATGGCATTGCACACTTTTTCCAGGAAATACTTTTCCTGCAGGGAACTCTCTCTGGCATTATAAAGCAATGATGGATTAACTATCTTCCACAGTGTTTCTGCAAGTAGCAGTCAATGTAGTTTCAAATATGGAGAACTGATATTATTCAACCTCCCACTTGTCAATTCAGGGAACTTTTTGTTGCTTTTTTATGAAGACTTGCATAATCAGGGTGAAAAGGAAAAGAATAGAGTATCTGTGTGGATGCAAAGCAGGAACATGAAGTCTTAGGTTTTCACTGGAGTCCACCTATGAAATGGTGCACAACAAAGGGGTACTCATGTTTTAGTTTGTGATCAAGATTTTTATATGCCATGGCTTTGGCAATTTCTCTAAATAGGTATGTATATACATCCTGTATTTCAGATAGCAGTCACTTTTTGAAATTTGGAGGGAAGGAGATGACTGTTCCTCTGCCATTTCTTCTTGGTTGTTTGGGGGTTTTTGCCACACTTCTTTTTCTTGTTTTGTTATGGAAGTGAAGAGAAAGTGAGGTAGAAGGGAAACAATAAAAATTGACTTCTGCGTACCTAGTACAAAATTCATTCTGTGGGAGTATTTGCCTCCCCAAAATGTTCAGAAAGATTAGATTAAAAAGGATTTTTTAGAAAACAATAAAAGGTTGGCGCTCTCAGTTCTAGCTACTGTGGTATGGAGTATTGTTATTATGAACTTGCTCCAGATGCTGACTTTTCATTCCCAGGTTTTTCTCAGCCCTTTCTGGAGGGGGTTGACAAACATTTCTTAACAATCTATTGCAATCAAATACACAGATCTGTTCAGAAGAGAAGGAAGAATGCAACTTGTGTAACATTTTTATAGTTCCAGTGCCCTCCTCCCTGTGTGATTCATTGCCACCAAACGAAGTAAGACAGATTCAATGGGTGAGACGATTTTGAGTTTCAAGCCACTGATTTCCACATCTTTTTACCCATTCCTTTCAAAGGTCTAGTGTGGAGACACACTGGAAATCATAAAAAGACCTGAACGAACCTATGGACCCATTTATCAGCCCCCAGAGCTGTATGGCAACTCTTGATATGCCACAGATCTCCATCTGCAGTATCACTGGTGTGCATGTTGGTGAGCACCCTGTAATAGTAATGTGCAAGCCTCAGCAACATCCCAGATCAGCAGCAAAGCTGCCAAAACAGCAAACCAGGTCAGTAAATGAGTGCCTAACTGTTACTAATTTACATGATTGAAAATGTAAAGTTCCCAGAGCTTTTAAAAAGCTATGGAAAGAGAAGGACAGCATGTCTAGACACTTATTTATTAGGAGTCAAGAAGGGAAAGGAAGTTTCCTTATACCACAAGGACTTAACTTCTAATTTTTGCTCTCATTATTTTTAAGATAGCCCCAAAACTGGGACAGTTACACAAAGCAAAACTATACAAGGCCACCACAACACAGATAGAAAGAGTAAGGCAGTCAGAGAAAATTACTTTTTTATCTGATTACTCTTTTTTCCTCATCTGGGTATGCTGATAAATTTTACTTGAACCTGAAATGCTCCTTAAACAACTTCAGAAAGTCAGTAGGCATTGGATACAGATAGGTCAAGAAATCTCTAGTAAGAGCTTAATACATCATTGCTAGCTCATAGATGAGACTTGATCTCAGACAAAAGTATTCTTCCCTTCATGCAGAATATTTCATGCTGGTCCAATAACACTTTAGTGAAAATCAGCTCTTCCTCTCCTTAGGTGTTTTTCCATCCTAAAAGCAAGGCCATGTTTTCTTTTCAAGTTCTGACATTCTCCACTTCTAAGTGGCATAGTTTCAAGCAAAAACCATCATGTTTCACTTTACAGCCTCTCTAAGCAGACTCACCAGTGCTTGAGGAAAAAGAGGGATTGATTTCAAATTTACAGGTAACAAGTACTTAAAACCAGAACTGAAGGCTGATTTGAAGCTTCCAATCCAGTTAACTAAGAAGAGATACTTTAAGTGAATGCCAATTGGCTTTCAGGAGTTGCTGATAAAATCTGTAAATCACTGGTTACAAATATATGGAGAGGGTATTCTTTATATCTGCAATTCATACTCAGAAATTTTCATTTTGTCTCTGCCAGAGGAAATATCTTTGTCCCATGTAAAAAATTATTAAGAGATGCTATAGAGCATAATTTCTCTTGTGTTCCTCCCAGTCCAATAAACAGAGGCAAAAAAAAGGGAAAGATACAATAATCACATCAAATGCCATAAAAGGTAAAAAAAAATATAGACCTTATGAAGAGGGATTGATGACCCTAATGCGAAACCACATGCAGCTGAGGCAATTTGCAAACACAGAACAAGCAAACAGAAGGATCAGTTGAGTGCCATTTAAAGTAAACCAACCTGGTTTCTCATTGCTCAATATGGTGCCTTTTGCGTTGGATTTTGTTTATCCAGCCTTTAAATAGCTCATGTGTTCTGTTTGAATTGTCTAGGGTTCTTGTTTTACGTTTTCTTTCATCAAGAGCTTTTAATTTAGGTCATTTAGTATAGCTTGTACAGAAAAAAATGAAGATGCTAGGAAATAAAATGCTTTGTTGCTGTAGGCTAGTGCTTGCTGTGTGATCTTTTCTGAAATTAGTACCATAATTATTATTTGTGGCATCACGCCATGTTCAACAAATGAATGTGTTTTAAAGCTTCATTGTCTGCACGACAGTGGCATTAAGTAAGTATCAGGCACTGTGTTCTTTTATGACTTAACATGAATATAGCAGAAGGGTAATGAGTATAAGCAGGGAAGAAAGGACTCAGATCTCAGGCTGCAGCATTACAGTGTTTCTTCTTTTTTCCTTTTTCTATCTGAATCACTGTGGCAGAATTTACAGCACCAGCAGACACTCACATAGCTATTTAGCCTATGAAAGGCCAAACTGTAGGTTAGACACAATTTTACATATGGCTATAATGAGAAATAAAATTTAGTTTCTTATGTCGAGTCTGTGCAAATCTCTAACTGAAGAAATAGTTTGGCTTAGCAAGAAAGAGAAACTGATAAATAGGCATTATTATTTTATTCCCTGCACCAAAAATGGCCCAAAGGGAAAGCAGTGCTAAGCAACCTCCTGCTGTTCCTGCAACATCTTCCTCAGAAGTCATTACTTTCACTTTTCTTTCTTTCCCCTACTGTCCTTCCTTACCCCTGTGCTATTATCTTTTTCTATTGTTCTCCCTTTGTCTTACAGCAGCCACCCATGGGCTCTAATTGGTAGCAGGACCTACTGCTATATTGGGCACAATATGAATACAGGTGGAGAGAGCTAACAAGTTAGTCCTTGCACTGAAAAACTTCCAGTGTGCAGAACAATCTGTTCTCTATTTCTCTTCCTGACTTCGTTCACTTCTTTAAGAATAAAAGTGATAGGCTGTTAAAGGTATGTGAGATAAGTTCAGCCCCCTATCAGCTGTAAGAGGTTTTTGAAATTTCTAATAATGCTGTTGGAACTCTCCTATGAACACAAGAGTAAAAATAGTCTTTTTAAGCAGCCTTCATTTTAGAGGAAATTATCATAATCTGCATCATCTTCTGCATCTTCTTTCATACGCCTTGCTTTTACTAAGGCAGTCATCCCCATTTTTATTTCTGTTTGATATGGCTGTAAAGTTTCAAGGTATGTTTACCATGATTGTGTCGGGAGCTGTGAGGGCTGCTTTGCTTATGTAGCATGAAACAGATACTTGCTAGTAATAAAGTTCATGGCATCATCTATGGTCAAAAAGAGCTAGCTTGAGAATTTTCACAACAACCAAAGGAAAAAACAGTTAAAAACAGATTTTGCCACAGCATGTTTTTTAAAATTTGTAGTCAGGCACTAGTAAATATGTGTAGAAGGCAGACGTGACCAAATGAGTGACTTCTTCATTCTCCAACTCTACAGTCTGAAAGTCAGTCAAAGGGGAAAAACACTCCTCTCAAAGGGAAGTTCACACAGGGAAAGAGTCCTTGTCTGTATCTCCCTGCACTCAGCCTGTGGTTATCTCAGATACATAAAGCAGCACAAGGGCCTCACCATGCCAGCAGTTAGGAAAGCAAATAGTGTCAAATGATTAAAAGTAATTCTATCTGTGCCTGATGCCCCAGCTGAGAGAACAACGTTCCCATTGTGGCTGGTTTTAGACCACTATGTGGCAAACAACCAGGACTCAGACATGTACCGACAATGACAGTTTATGGCATTTGTAACCTATTGACCTGGTGGCCATGGCCAATTTCCTATAGGTGCTCTACGGTCAGGTGTTTCACACAGCAGGGTTATTCTGGGACCACTTTCCTCTGGCTGGGCTCAGTGCAGCTGGGATATGTGCCAAAGCTCCTGGCTGAGCTTGCCTTGAAGCAGCCTCACCTTTGGCCAGGAATGGCCAGGACTCCTCTCAGGCAGGGATTGCAGCAGAAGTAGATGAAAGTGTGCTTAACTAATACTACGTTTTGCTTTCCTTTTCTTATAACCAGCAACTTCTACCTGAATGACCTTCTTGCCACAGGAGATCAGACAGACACCCTTGTGTTAAGGCATTTGCTCACCCACACGAAAGCCTCCCTTGGCCATGGCTGTTAGCTTCCGTAGAGTTTCTTGCACTTCCTCCTCAACTGTGTGTGCATCAGGGATGTTGACTGTTTCAGATTTGCTTTTTTCCCAGATAATCAAACTAACTTTAAAGTAACTTGCACAAAATGTCACACAGAACCAAAGAAATTTGACCACCATAAAGCTGAGACAGAGCAAGTGAACAAAATGAAGGGGTAGGGATAGAAGAGAAGATGACCTGGCAATAATAGGAATGTATTAATCAGCAAGAATAGGTATGGGCAGAAAGTGACACTCCCTCCACCTAAGCCCAAGGGAAGATCTCCTTGAAGTCATGCTTTTGCACTGCTACAGGACCAGCTCATGTCTGCATCACTCTAAGGTTAGAGACATTCTGTTCCAAGCTATTAAGTAGGATCTTTAAAGATACTTTAATATTTTAGCTCTTGTGTTTTCTAGATAGCTATTAAAGTTCCTATAACAGAGTTAATGAGAAAGGAAGTCATCAACTTTAATGTTTGGGTACAAAACGCTGACATTCCTCTCGCCTCTCCCAGTGCTGCACAGTGCAGTGACTGGCCCAGTTTAGTTTGTAGAAAGCACTACTTTCCAATGATAGGAAGAGATTAGTCAATGGCAATGGACTGGGACCTTCTGGGATGAATGATAAGGTTAAAATAAAACATTGTGAGAGATGCACAACACAATTCTTAAACAGTAGATATGGCTGCTAATGATTTTATCAGATTCATCATTGATGTCATGGAGGCAAGCGATGTAAAAGAAAGAGAAGATATATTTGTAAGCTAAATCTTATTTTGGAAAAAGGTATCAATACTCAACACTGTTGTGTTACAAGGTCTGCAGTAAAGTTTGTGCCAAACTAGAAGTCATTACACATAGTTGACAAAGACAGACAATTAAAAAGAGAAGAAATTTGGTCAACTTTACAATTTTCCTCAATCAGAAATACCTTAGGATACATTCAGTTCTTTAATTTGGGGGCAAAGTGTGTGAGAATAGGTTTGAAAGCAAAAGTCATCCTAGCACTGACTGCCTGACTGATACTCAGATTCATTTCAGGAAACATGGTGAGCCTGTGGGAGAAGAGATAAAGTCAGGTATGACTAATTTGAATGTCTAGAGATAATGATGTGTCCCTAGTTAGAGGGGTGCACGTTATCCCATCCTGCCTACATGATGTTTCTACGTCCATCATTACAATTTATTGTTATTATGCTTTTATATGTCTGGAAATGTATATGGCACCTTGCACTTTTAAACCTCTAAGTTGATGTTTCTTGCCAATTCAGCTGTGAAACACAAAGCAATAATATCAGTGATATAAAAATTATATGATGTTTTCTACAATCTATTTATATGGAAGAACAAAAATCATCGTATAAAGTATTATGTTCTGTTCCTTCAAAAGGCAATGAGGGTTCCTAGCAAGAGGTAGGAACTTGCATTAATCAAACAGGAGAAAGAGATTATTATGAAGATTTACTACTTTAGCAGTCTAATTTGGTTATTTTTGAAGTGAGAAAATGGAAACAAGATATTGAAAATGGAAGTTAGAACAGAGTTCATAACTCTTGAATTGGCTAATATAGCTTTTAGATGTTTTTAATGAGTTTGCACCTTTGGAGATAGGGCCCCTGTCTTTCTTTCTTCCCTCACATCCTCCACATCCATAGGAATCAGCTTTTGTAGCAGCTGAGGCCCTTCCTTGCATAACAGCAGTGCACCCATCTGAGTGTGGTGCAGGCCTGGAGCCTTGCCCAGCAGAAGTATGTAAGGGAAAGAAGGGATAAGAGGCATTTACTCACCACTTTCAGCTGGAAAGTTCAAATTCAAATGAGGGATGCAAAACTCTTGTGTAGATTAACAGCAAAAAGCCACTGATTGATCACTTACTTTAGTTTTCCCATCTGTGGGATACCAAACATTTTAATATTTATTCATTGACAAATGACTTTTAAAAATGAAATGGCTTTACCTGCATTCAGATATTTGCAGCCGTGAATATTCTAGCGACTGCGTTTACAAGTGGGAACAGTCACTGCAGCATTACAATTATATGCAGTTATAGAAGATATCCACAAAATGATGTTTGAATTCATAAAATCAGTAAAAACTCAAAGAATTACACTTATCAAACACATAAAGAGCAAAGAGCCCCTGAGGATACGCATCCGGTCTGGACCAAGCTTTGCATGCCTTGATCTGCATTCAAGTCTCTCTGGCCACAAATGTTCACCCAAGTGGTTTCAGCAGTGAGATCCAGCACAACTGATTGAATTTTGATTGTGAGGGAGTCACAAGAGACTGCTTATAAACTGTCTGAGGGAAAGCTGAATAATGAACAGATTCAAGCAAATAGCATGCTGCTTTTCAGAAAACGAACCACTGCCTCCAAGATAAGGTACCCTTGTGGCCAGTGTTGCTTTCCGTTGGCTCTGCAGAGAAAAAAAAGACAGAAGGAGCTAGCCACGGATGTTAATTAGTTAAATCACTCCATGATATTTTTACAGTACATTACAAATACCTTTTATTATTTCACAGGCATTGGTATGTTTCTGAAACAATAAGAGCTCTTTCCTATATCATGTTCTTGCAAACTTCCCTATTGTCCCCCCTGTTGTAACTCCAGCAAAATTGTCATTGATTGCAGTGTAAGTCTCAGTAAGGTCCTACACATTTGGTTTTTATTACTTAGGGTTTAATCTGTGGTCTTAGAAATAAATATGTTCATTTGCCTTTCAGGTTATTAGCCTCACAGATTGAAAGTTGAAAGTAATTTTGAAGTTACCATAAGTAGATGCATTTAACAGTGTGATTACCAAGCTGTTAAATATGACATACCAGAACCTGAAATTTTATAACATATGCATGATTCATAGCTTTGTCTACACTTGAAGAAAGATATGTGCTATTTCATACCAATATGACACCCAAAGATGCTGCGGGCTTCTGGTGTCATAACTGTGAAAAGTGTATTATCTGGCTGTTCAGCTGCAAAAAATGAAATGAATTAATGCGGCATTTGATCATTTGCCATTTTAATGTTTCCTTCAGCAATGAAGAAGTGTCAGGGTGTTGGGATTTTTGTTTTATTCTTTTTTATTAGGCATAGCCATGCATGCAAACTGATTAAGAAAACAGGGTATCATGGAAATATGTAACAAGTATATGACCCACTCTGAACTACCAATATGGAAGTGTTTCTGGCACCCTGATGTGAGCACACCTGAGCCATTTTTCCCAGTCCTACTCAAGAGTCCTGTGCACTAAGGATGCACTCCCAGTCTGAAGGAAGAGAAAAAAGGCCAGCTGATAAATGTAGCTGGCCCTGTCTCTCCTGCCAGCTTCACTCCAGGCCACGAGTCTCGCCTGACTAGGAAGGGTGATATGGCAAAATAAAGGTCCTCACTTCTGATTTTGAGTCTGCAGGAATGTTGCAGCAGAATAAAGAAAGCAAACATTATAAATGTAGCAGACTTTAACTAAAAGCTCCCTGTGATCCTAGGATGAAAATTGTCAAACAGCCTACAAAAAAAGGCTAGAGTGTCACTAACGCTTCTGGTCTATGCTCTGTCCCCATCCTGTTCTTCATTTTGAAATACTGAGAATCAAATCCAATGCGCACACTATCATCTGGTTCAATGTACAGTTAAGGAAAGGGTTAGTTTGATTTCTATTCAAAACCTTTATGGTAGCTCTGTATTTCATGTTTCTGTGCTTTGTCTTTCTCAGAGCACTTGATCTGGCTCTTCCCATGGTAAACATAGAGCTGGGCATCCAGTTGAGCAAGAGGCCATGATGCCCAAAGTTACTAAATATGATCCAGTTCTAAGCAGATGTTTTTATTTGCTGCTTGGCTCAGTTAAAGTGCCACATTGCACCTTAATTATCACTCTTTAACACCACGATGGTACATCTGTAATACCTTCATAGCTTATATGAGCTGCTAACTGTTCTTAAAAGTAGGTGTGTTTTAAAGGGCAATATTTGCATATGAGAAGAAATAGGCTGGAAATGATGCTGGTGTAGCCTTTCAAAGTAAAGGAAGCAAACATTCTAAACATTCTAAAATGTTATTTTAGTCATGGAGCAAAACCATACAAGCAACAAGACTGTACTGTCCCCAGTGTCCTGCTGCCTGCCAGTTGTGATAGCCACTCAATAGGAACAGTGTGAGATGTGACCACTGAAGCGGTTTTTTAGAAAAGATAAGATAGATGATGATGATTTTTAGGTTCATTAGGTGGCATGTGCCTTCGAGGTGAAAGAAAACATTAAACCAAAAAAGTGTCTGCAATGGCAGCAGTAGAACAATTCCCACTGCAATAAAGAAATGTCAGAATACTTTATTCCTGACTGGCCTTATTCAGCTAAGCTAGTTGATTTAACAGTTTATAGGTAAGCTTGTAGGCCTGGTGCAGCTTTATGCGCTCATAATGTAGAGAAGACCATGAAGGGCACTCTTTCTACCATGGCTATTGCAAAGCCTCCCCTGTCTCAAATATAACCTAAAGATCACGGTAAGTTTAGCTGAACTGGTGCCTGCAAGTGATATCTGCTGAGAGTGTCAGTAACTGTTCTCAGGGATGGGCCCACGCCAAAATGTCTCCCGTCCCACTTGGAGCACCCTTAGTTCAAGGGCCTCCTTGTGCATCAGGCTGAGATCTGTAGCTTCTGCCCACAGGCCCCAGGAGAAGATGCTGATGTTGGCAGGTAGGGATGCCCCTCTGGGGCAAGCAGCACCGACATCTGACTACAGCAGAGCAGCATTTCCTTGTCTTTTTAATGCCACCTATTTCAGCTCCTAAGGGAGAGTTAATATGGCATGACCATACTGAAAAACAAATAACTCTCAATAGTTATTCTGAGAAGGGCATTAAAAATATAATGTAAATAGACCGAGCACAGAGAAACACAATGAATGAGGCGGACAACTTCATATTTAGATTTTTTAACTGGTCAGTCCTAGATGGTCACATTACAAACCAGCCCAAGTTTAATCCTAGGATGGACAGATCCAGGAGCTCTTCTCCCAAGGTATTAGTTGCAAATCACTTCCCTTTGAATGCACCTAGAGGCACATTTTATAAGGACAGACCAGCAGGGCTTTGGCACTCTGACGGCTGGATTCTACACTCTTTACTTATCCCAGTAGTCCCTGTGGTGGATCAGGCTTTAAACATTTTACTTCAGCTGAAGGTTCATTGAGCACCTAAAAGACACATTAAATGGCTAATGTGTGCCCTTCTCCTCATGTCTTAAGGGTAGCAGTGCATAATGTTACCGAGGGCCTCTTTGAGTATATCTTATTAGCATGGGTTTGTAATATTAAGTATAGTTTTGATGGACTTGCGCCATTAACATTTACTGGAATTTTGTAAGCACTTTATTAGCTTCTATACAGGAGGGTGACAGGGCCTTTTTGCGCCCACGTCAACATTTTTAACTCACTGTTTCCCATGTTTTTGTGTCATTCTTTGACCTTGTAAGCACAAGTAATGTATGGAGACCTCAGCTGTGAACAACAAATGATGTGTCAACAGCTTCAGCAGGAGAGTGGCATTTTTGTTGGACAGTTTGTTTCTTTCACTCCATTATATAAACTGTTCAGCTTGGCAGATTTGGATTTGCAGTCATAAACAAAAGAGAAGAGAGGAAAAAAGCTCAGACATGGTGGTAGGCAATGCATTTGTGTTAAAAAGCAGGTGGGAGGTTGTGGGAAGCCTTAAATTTCTTTCATGTTACAGCTTTTTTATTCTTCACTGCAGGCAAGGGCAAGCAGGGGATATAAAAAGCTGCATTTTGTTTTCTTGTTGTCAATTTTAAGAGTAAGAATCTCAAAAGTGAAAGCAACGTGTTGCTTCAGAAAATCCTGTATTGGAAGTGACAGCTGAAAAGAAGACTCACCTGGCAGCTGGAGTTTCGAGAAGGGAAGATTAGTTCATTTCTAAGATGAGGCACAGAACAATTTCACCTTTTAACCTTTCTTCCCCTTCCTCTTCTTTCAGTGAAGAATAAATAAGAAAATAGGAGGAGGCAGAGAAAACAGATTAATAACATTATTTTTTTGTATTGCTCTTGGAACTAGATAGAAGAGAGGAGCACTGGAAGTACATACTTTCTATGCTCATTGTGTTTGCTCCCTGGTTTTCAAGCAGAGTGTGTTGCACACGATTTCTGCCATAATTCACGTGACAGGAATGAATGCAGCTGCGACAAGCAATGAGAAGGCCTGTGCTGTATTACCGTTTCTTCCCATGCTCAGTGTTAGTCCTGTCTTTCCATCAAGGCCTTTCTGTTCCTTAATTCACATGACTACTTTATTTTAGCTTCTTCTTTTTTTTTTCTTTATTTTATGAACACGATTTTTTTCAGAGTGACATTTGATGTCTGGGTGGTAGAAAGAGGAAGCCAGAAGGTGAATAAAGGTAACGCTGTATTTATTTCATTTCTAAACTCTTGTTTTCTTATCGAGGTATGTTTATGATGCCTGAATAATTGGGCTGGCAAAAGCAAGAAAACTCCAATGGTTGTGAATTCTAGTCTATTGCCTCTAGCCTGCATTTCCAAGCACTCTTTACTTTTCAGGTACAAGCTATATGGCAAAAGATTGCAAGACTGAGCCATGACCTGACGTGTGGTATGACGTGTTATTTCGAATAGAAATGTGTGCAGGTGAATTGTGGAGGGAGCAGGATTCTTTGGGAGGCTTTTTCTCGATCAGCCCTATATAAGGTAGCAATTAAAATCCAGGTTGAACCACGTGGACTCTTCAGGCATGATCCGTTCCCTCCACTCTCATGGCTGACACTAAGGGAGGTGCTAGTCTTCATTTCCTGGTATTAACCTCCTGAGAAGTGGTTAGGATTGATCCATAAGAATCCTAGTGCTCCATCCAGACACTGGTCTGCTTTAGTGAATATTGCACCCTCCGCTTCTGGCCTCATCAACAAGCTCTTCCTTTCTCCTCTCCTTCCCAGCCCTTCCTCAGTTTTAATCGCAAGTTCCTTCTGTGTCGGTCTTTCTCATTTCTAACCTAGATCTTTGTGGGTCATTAGGCAGGTGTCTGTTCTGGGGATCAGGGTGAGGATTGCTGAGAACACAGGACAAACTCTTGAGTAGCCTCCAAGTTGCAGTGCATAATCCACAGCAGATGGAATAAACAGAGATTAACAGCTACCAGATGCTCTGATGAGCAATATGAACTGAAGTTTGCAAATGCACAAAATTTGGCCAAATTTGGGTAAGAGTTTGCAGGAGACAACCCACAGTGTATGACTCTTTCTTGCAACATTTGAACTTTTAGCTCCAAAACCCACTAGAACTGTTGCATGCAGTATTCTAAAGGAAATCTTTAGTATAAACCAGGCAACATCTTTATTCTTAATCTCCTTACAAATAACTGAGTGATTCTAAATGGTCAGGTGTAGGGGACAGATAGACAGCACAGCATGTTTCAGCCCAGGAGGTTTAATATGGCAATACTGTGATGCAATATTACCTTAAAAATCTACCTACCTCCAGCACTTGAACTACTGAATTCAAGTTCTTAATTGCAAACTTTATCTACAGAGCCTACAGATAAAAAATATTAATGTTTAAGAAGTTGATCCAAACCCTTGGTGTTCCCTGCAGGGGGATCCATCTGTTCAACTGTCTATAAGTTAAGCATTGATTCCCAGTTAGTCAAGGGAGAAACAGAGAGACAGGCATCCTTTAGAAGTATGTTATGTCTCCACAGCCAGCATGTCTGTCACATGGAGTAAATCATTCTTGAGTGCTGCCTGTATCTATCAACTGACCACAGCAGGAATTTAGGCAGTGGGTATAGTTAGACATCTAATGTGTAAGTAAGTGTCTGAAGTGAGGTGAGATAAACCCTGGCAGAGGAAGCTTTCTATTAACAAATCAGAGTTGGAACCAACATTATAACAGATTCTGGCTTTTCATATAAGCTTATAACACTCAAATTTCAGCCTCGTAACCAACCACAGTGAAACTCAAAGCAGATTTTAAGAGAAGGGTGGAGGAGGGAGCCTTTCTCAGACACCCAGAAGATGCCTAGTACCATCTTGTTTGATGATAAACCCAAGCCAAGATCTGCATCATTCTTGATGGTTTGGCAGGGAAAAGTGTGGAGAGGATGTAGAGGCCTGTTTTTCACTCTTCCACTGAAGAAGCTAGTGTGGCTGAATCAAGAGGAGATGGTTACAGCTTTCTCTTGGTATAGGACCAGAGCAAATTCCCTTTCCTCAAGCAAGTGAGAAAGCAATAAATGTAGTTTAGGATTACCTCCAAGAAGAAAGTCACTACCCTTCCCACACAATTGTCACTGTCAAAAAGTGCTGGTCTGTAGGACTTTAGGACTCACGCACAATCACTATGCTAAGAAGAAGACCTAATAGGTTGGCATATACACTGGGTAAACTATAATATCTTACTTCTCAAAAGAGTAATTTTTTTTTTTTTAAATTTTGGGTTTTAATCTATTTTTGAAGTTCAGGACATTATGAAATTGAGTCCGGAATACTTAGATCTCTGCAGGAGGGTATATGAGTCATGTTTCTTTCCAGCTAAAAGAGGCTTAGTCTCACTATAACCAAGGATCAAGTGGTCTCAAATGTAGTGCAGGGAATATCATCTTATTTCAAGCTTTTTGGACAGGTTGGATTAAAATTGTGTTAATATGTAATATTTTGAGTATTTGAACACTCCCAAAGACTATGGGGGCATTCTTGCCTTCCAGTTTTCTTTATTCAGATTTCAAAAGAGATTGAACTGTAAGCGTGAGGTTTGTGTTTGGCCCTTCAGAAAATTCAGCCCCACATTTACCCCTTGTATTGTAATGAGCAGTAACTCTGCTGTCATTCAGCAGAACATTTCTTTCTTTTAGATTTATTATAATTTGAGAATTACAGGCCATAAGCCATTGACTGTTCACGTGCAACAGGCTGAATGTCTTGCTGGTGTTCAGCGTCAAACAGTATCTTCAAACAGTAAAACATGATGACATCAATATTACTGTGACATAGTCGACTGAGCTGAGCACTTGAGCGTTGCAAGCTAAAATCAAGGGCACACAGTTTTCACTAGAGCAAGATCACTTATCACTAATAATCTTTCCTAGAGGTTTAAGTGTTATAGCTGTTTCATAGCAATGTTATGAACTATTTCCTAGGGTTTAGATCAGAAAAATACAGTATTGCTATCCTGAGATTTTAATTCTTTTTTAAGGTGAGAAGCTAGGATCAGTGGTTTGGGTATTTTCTGCTGTGCACTTGTGTATGTGGCTATAAAGCCAGTATAAATTATGCCTTTGCTGCAGCAGTGACACTAAGTAAGGTAAAAGGACTGGTTGGAATATGGGAGCTGTACACTATCCTTCACTGCCTGTGGGGGGTAATTTCTAAAGCAATATATTTTTGGCCATGCTCTGGGAGTACAACAGAAAGGAAGTTCTGCATAGCCCTATAATGATTCTAATCGTGTTCTCTAGAGGAGCTTTGAGGAGTATGTTGAAAAGGAGAGGGCTGCTGTCCTTCCTGCGACTCTTCTGTGCACCTAAGTAGATAGTTTAAATTCTTCCCTGAGAAGGGAAGAAATAGTAGCTACAAGTAATTAGTTACTTTCTTCTGTGTGTATCACTGACTGGGTATAGGCAGGTTATATTTTATTTGGGTTTTGGTTTTGGTTTCATTTTTGTTTAATATATGTATTAAGTTTTTCTAAATTCCAAAATTTTGCTTTATTTTGTAGGCCACACTGGTTCATCTTTTCCCTGCTGTGTTATTTCAGACCCTGTCTGAATGGATTTTTTGAATTTTGAACATCATTACATTTAAAATGTATGAACTTAACACTTTATCACTTATTTTACTGTTTTGCAAGAAAATACACAATTTTGAAGACAAGTGTTGTGACTTCTCCCTGCAGTTTTCAATGGAAGAGAAGATTTACAATATCCTACATTCACAGTGCTAATACAGTAATATTACGGGCAGTTTTCAGTAAGGTAGTTCAGGTTCTGGAAGCAGGCATCCATGGTAGCATAGAGGTCCATGTGTTTCAGTTTGGTTGCTACTTGTTTAAAAACAGTAAGTATTGTCTTCACTTCCTCTGACATCTGAACTCCTTGCTGGACTTGTGTATCTCACAATCAGAACAGTTGAATTTTGTGCAAAACACCTATCAGGACCAAATGTGGGGTGATGTTCACTTTGATTGCTTTTCACCCCAAATTTTGAGAGAGATCTGAGCAAACGATTCTGGTTTAGAGAGTGTGTTGAGAAAGCAACATTGGAAGTTAAAACCCCTGGGTTCTGTTTCTAGATCTGTTATTGATTTTGCTTATTATCTCATGTCATGTAATAGTTGGTGCTTCCGTTTTTCTGATACTTACTTGAGATATTAAAACATAACTCAGAAAGGTAGGATAAGGTTAGAGTATTTTGAGGTCCCTGCCTAGAAAGTGCTGAAAATCTTGTAGCTATTGTTAAGGCCCATCGGTCTATTCTTGCTTCATTACTGAGATGCTATCAATTCCCCATCTGTTCTTTTGTGGTCTAATCTGTTGTTATGGTGAAGGTATATAATAATTCTTTTGAACCTGTAGGGATGTATTTACCATTGTGTAGTTGCTGTTTAAGTCTCCGAGTAATCAAACAGAAAAAGCAGGAAAAGTATCTACACTATTTTCTTCCTGTGGTCTGTACACTACTGTCCATGTACTCAGATTGAAAGGCAAACAAGCCTCTCTGGCCTCCTAGGGAGGAGTTATTTGGATCCAGGATTTTAGACTACTACTGTTTGGTTTCCACCAGCACAGCCCATCAGGCAGCTTCTTTTATGTGCATTTCAATATTTTCCCCTCATCTCTGTTTACTATGAAAAAGTCTTTCAGAATTATTGTGTCTACTACCTCACCAAAGGCAAAGACTCTGGTGACAAGAGCTGTATAATGTAGAGACAAGCTAACACAGTGACTTCTGATGCTTGCTTGCAATACCCACAGTAAAAATTAAAATATCTTTAAAGGACTTAAAAAAAAAATCATAATTCAATACTGCAATTCAATATTATGGTCAATATCATTGACCATAATAATATGTTCTGCATGTTGGTCATTTGCAGTACATCCTGGTGCCATGCACTATCTTGCTAGTTCAAAATTCTGTCTGAATAGAGACCACAGTTATACACAGAATAAATGACTAAATGAGTTGACACATTTGTCCACAAAGTTTCTGATGAGACTGTTGTGAGGTTTCTTTTGGTTTTCTCTTTTGCTCACAAGACAGGCTGACTGTCCTTATGCCAGCTGCCTCACAGTCAGCTTGTGCCTCCTTGTTCAAACATAACAGCTTCTTCCTATTGACAATTTAACTTCAGCTTCCCTTTCATATCTGAATAGCCTTGCATGCTTGTGGTGTTTTTCTCTCTTTTCCTACAGATCTTCCATTTTTTGCCATCCTTGTTGATGTTCTTCATGACAGCCTTTTATAGCCATAATAGAGTCTGATTCCTTATTATAACTATTGGAATTTTTTTAATGGCTTCATAATTTTTCCTTTAATCAGTGAGGAATTGATTCCTTGTTCCCTGAAACACAGTATGTAAGAAGATAGTAAGAAACGTATTAATGTGGAGTCCAAATGTTGCTATTTATTTCCTCTCTGGAACCACTCCAAAAGATGCAGGGGGTGATGGAGATGTGGGTGTTTCCTGTCTAACAGAAGGAATCCACCATGGGGAAAAGGGCACCATGGTGAGCTTTCAAAATAATAGGGCAGCATATGTGTTTGTAATGTGGAAGCTCTGTTAGGCATTTTCCTCCCCAAAGTAGCATATTCTGTGCCAACCACACAGTGAGTAAACAAACAAAGTATGATTTAGCATTGCACTAAAATCAAGCAATGTTCCCATACGTGAATTTTCCTATGTTGCAGTACTGACCTGCGTGGAGAAATGTACTGCAGTGTAGCAAATACTCTTTCCATTTACATGCCTAGGCTTTGCTTTATGATATTCTTGATTATAACAATTGTAGTTGCTTTTCTCGCTGAGACACCTTCACTGTGTTTTTTGTTTTTCATCCAGCCGAAGTTACACATCATTGACCTCAAGTTTGCTATTAGGTCTTTTACATGGATGCTTGTCACTTTATTTACCCATTGCAGTACCAGCTTCCAGACAATACTCTGCCCATGCAAAGTCTTCCCTTTAAACAGTTGTACACTCATTTGATTCATGGAAAGATTAATACATAAAGTAAGAAATTGCTGAGCTATTGAAATGTACCCTATGAAAACCTCTTCCTTCTCTCCAAGGAACTGTAAGTCTGTGGGGAATGGTGAAGTTATTCCTGAAAGGGATTAACCCTTATGAAGATTAATATTCTAATAAGAGGACGCTGTCTATATAATCACAACTGTTCTGCAAGAGGTTTTCCTTTATTTATGTGTCTCTGCCTTACTGTCAAAGAATTTTATTGAGGAATACTTCTTGTTGGTGGTTTTGGTTGGGGGAAACAGGATCCCTCTCGCATTGCTCTGCAGCAGTGATTCCAGGCTGTGCCTGCTGTTACCACACTCACTCATGAGCACGCACATCTCAATGATGAAGCGCAAACTTCTGTTTATGTGTTTACCTAATGTGAAACATTAGATTTCTCCTACCATATGCTGTGTTTCCATGATCTATCCAGAATAAGCATGCTTATTAAGACACTGAAAACCAGCCTAGTTGGAATTTCCCTAGACAGTTTGAAGACTCAGAGAGATTATTTCTTTTTCCATATTTATGGTTTCAACAGTTGAATGATGGTGAAAAATTTTTTGCAAATCTTTCTTAACCTTGAAATTTGAGACTCTGACCAGAAATTGCTTTTAATATAGAGATTTTATTCAGAAAGTTGACCCTGGGCCTACATTGCCTAGGCTCTGCCTGGGTGATCAGCATCTTGGGGATGAGGATACTGGGAATGGCAGGGGCTTCCTTGGGATGACAGGGCCCATACTCCTTCCCAGCTGGGGCATGGGTGAATCCCAGCCCTGGTCATTGGTCACCTTCTGCAGATGGGTGGGCCCAGGTTGGGGGACCCATGGCTGCAGCATCACTGGGGCAGGGGCCGATGGCCCTGGAGGGCTGGGATGGGGTCCTGAGCCGTGGGCAGGTGGTTGAGCCTCAGAAACCAGGTAGGGACAGTCAGGCCCATTAGTGCCCTCAGGAACCAGACATCAACTTGGTGATCACCAATGTCACTTACCCAGTACCTCTTTTGGATTTGAGTTGAAGTACTTTTAAATGGCAGAACTGTGAGTGGGTTGGCTAAAGGCTTCTACCTGCAGCAGGCAAGACTTTGAATCACATTAAGTAAACTAGTCCAAAAGACTGCTGTATCTAACCTATATTAAATAGACAGACGTGATCATGGTAATTCCAGTTACTTCTAAACTTCCATCAGAAGGACTGATCTCTTTCCCATCATTGCAGTATGACTCAGTTTGCTGCATTTCATGTGCTCTGGAATTGTTTCAAACAGATTTTACTCCCACTAAAAATAGAATTATGGGGCTTTCTCAGTGTTGTTATTCTCACGATTCTCCTTTGACACATGCTGATACTGTATTTGATATGACAACAGCTTTGTGATAAAAGAACTTAATATTAGCCCTATAATTGCATTTCTTCAGCAGCGTATCCCACAGCTAAAGCCATAGTGGGCAGACCTCTCAGCAGGAGGAAACAGTCATAGCTCCTCTGACTGGCAATTAACCCAAACTGAAAACTTGATTCTGAAGTTTTAGAAAAAATGGGGGAAAAAACCCTATCAGCTTTCTTCCTCTGTAGGAACACATTAACGCCCTGCTTATCTCTGCTGGTACTGACTTATGGTATCTTATCAACTTACGGGTTGATGAGAAACTTAACATGAGCTGGCAGTGTGCACTCGCAGCCCAGAAGCCAGTGGTGTGCTGGGCTGCAATCAAAAGGAGCGTAACCAACAGGTCAAAGCAGGTGATCCTGCCCCTCTACTCTGCTCTTGTGAGACCCCATCTGGAATACTGTGTGCAGCTCTGGTGTCCCCAACATAAGAAGGATGTGGACCTGCTTGAGCAAGTCCAGAGGAAGGCCATGAAGACAATCCGGGGGCCGGAGCACCTCTCCTATAAAGACAGGCTGAGACAGCTGGCTTGTTCAGCTTGGAGAAGAGAAGGCTCCAGGAAGACCTTATAGCAGCTCCCAGTACCTAAAGGGGGCCTACATGGAATCTGGAGAGGGACTTTTTACAAGGGCAGGTAGGGATAGGGTAAGGGGGAATGGCTTCAAACTGAAAGTGGAGAGATCTAGATTAGATGTGAGGAAAATGTTCCTCATTGAGAGGGTGGTGATGCACTGGCACAGGTTGCCCAGAGAAGCTGTTGATGCCCCACCCCTGGAAGTATTTAAGGCCAGGTTGAACGGGGCTTTGAGCAACGTGGTCTAGTGCAAGATTTCCCTGCCCATGGCAGGGAGCTGGAACTTGATGATCTTTAAGGTCCCTTCCAACCCAAACCATTCTGTGATTCTGTGATTTTATGATTCTATGACTCAATGAAAGGTGCTGAAAGGTTTTCAGACCTATCTGGAGTGAGGTGTTACAGATGAGATGTCTTTGATGGGTTTTCTTAATTTGGTTGTTGGAACCCCTCTCTGCTCAGCACTCTGCCAGCAAGAGAGGCAGTATGTGTATCTTACTTGCACAGCTTGGAAAACAAGGCACAGATATAGTCAGTGAAGTCCCCAAAGTCTCCAGAGCTGGTGAAAACCAGTTAGAAAATCCAAGTCTGCATCCAAGACTGGTGTTTTAAGCACCCAGAGGCAAAAGAAGAGCATGTTATTACAGTAAGAACTGTGGTTTCTTCATCCCAACCCCCTTTTTCACAACTATAGGAGAATCACATTAAGAAAATGATTGTGATTGCTTCTGAATTGTGCCCGGGTGCTGAGCAGCAGTAATAAAACGAAACAGAAACTCTGTGGTCTGATAGCCTAATTATATAGGTAGAGGGATTTGTGTCTGGCTGTCCTGTGCTATCAGCATGAAGGAAAGTTTTCATGTATCTCAGTCTGTGACCCATAAAATACGAGACGATAACGCATTCGAAGAGGATAACAGCAGCTGTCAGAATTGAACTGGCTGTTAAAAATAATTTTGAAATAAGCATTGTACATTCTTTGTGATTAATAGAAATAAAGGGAGAAGAGAACTTAAAAAAAATTTCTCTGGGAACATTAGAAATCCAGCTCTAATCCTTCTGGGTCTGTGGATGACCTGGAACAGCCAAAAGTATATTTAGTAGTGTGTGTTTTCACTGTTCTTATGCCAGTCAAATAAAATACACTGAAACTCAATTAGCAATATTTTCTGCTATTGCTTTGTCATTTCATGGTTTTGCACTACCCAGTGGCTGCTCAAAGTAATTCTCCCTTGAACCTTGGAGTAAGACCTTCCCATGTCACAGGGAATTGACTGGTATTGGTCGGATCCAGCACTCTCCTTCATCCTCAGCATCAGACTGCACAACTGGATCCAAGCAGTGGCATCAATTACACACATTCCTGCAGACGCCTGCAATGAAAGCGATCCTGTTTATTTCAGTGAGAGTATTTACCAAAGCAGAGAAATGAAGAACAGGACCCTGTTGGGGCAGACACCTTTCTCAACACACTTCTCAGTCATTTACTCTGTGAACAGTCCATTTCACTCTACTAAAATGACAACTTACTCCCTAGAATATAAAAAGATCTCATTGCCAAAGCAAGCATCAGTTAATGGGGAAATTCATGTTGAGAAGAGCAAACATCAGGAGTAAACTCATCTCATTTTTCATTGTGGAAGTTCCTCATTTTAGAACCATAAAATGCAGTGCACAGCTTTGGGAAAACCTAAGATTCATAGTGCATTTGTGTCTGCCTGACAGCATTGTTACTACTAGAAACTGATTTTATCATTATAATTTTTCTTGTAATAGTTGTTTCTGCCACAGTGAGTGCTTTACTCCTGTCTTTTGAAAATATTTTGATGATGTAAAAGAAATCAGGCAGCACTGGGAAATTCACACTCTCACTGACTTTAAAGCACATGTTGTATAAGCTTCAGCAGATCATTTCAGAAGTGTTCCTCAGCTGGGGGTGCGGGCAGGGGCAGAAAACATCAGAAGCTTGAGGGTTTCTTGAGAATTGACCCATCGAGAAGGATAACATGTTCTAACTGTGATAATACAGGTCACTTCTACCTGTTGTTGGGAAGGTAATGGGTTATTACTGTCATATACTTTCAAAACAATAGTTCAAACACCATATGCATTCATATAATTCTGCTGTTTAGAACCGGATCCTGTTACTTTTTCTTGCATTGAATGTGCTCTTAATCTGTGAATTCCCCATGAATTCAAGTAAATGCTTGATGAATAAGCATCTGAATGTGACTGAAGATAGCAGAATTGGGATTATACTTTCTAAAAAGCAAAACCAAAATATCCTAGATCTGTCTAACAATCCCATGCTTGGGAGCTTACTATAGGCATATACCACAAAGTGATACTGGACAAAATACAAATTCCTCAGTAGGAACACTGTTTTTAACCTATACCAGAAAAATGTGGTGTGTGTATCTATCTGTTATGTCTCTTTGAAGCTGTGACATAGCACACCAGCCTACACACACCTCTTTATTAAAAAAAAATAATTTTAGGTCATTATAAATATTGTTAATAAATGGAACATATGGAGGTAATGTATTTTGGCTTATGCAGTTTGTCTGAGTGGACACTATTCTGTATTTTGGTCAAGAAATTAGAATAATTCAAAATCAACTTGATGCTCACTAAAGGAATCTAAACTGGCTTAAGTGACGTTATCTCAAAATATAATTGTCAAAAATGACAGGCCGCGGGGTTGCTGGCTCTCTCTGACAACTCTTCTATCTCTGGCTTTGTTTCTGTGCTATTTAACATTTGAATTGTGTTCTGTAAGACTCTATAAAATCACTGCTAACAAAGTTAGCATGAACACAAGTGGTAGGACATCAGCCAATAGCAGAAAGGATGAAGTCACTGATTCAGAGTCATCCAGATAAGCGGGAGGCAAGCTAGCAAGCCATCTTCCTCTCAATACAGCATGATGTAGCCACACACTTGAGAGGTCACACTGGAGTAAGAGCCCATGGTAGCAGGCGGTCAGCAGAACCACACATGCAATCACACGACTGATGTAGCCAGTGCAATCTTTGACTGTATCAATGGGGGTAAAGAGGAGCAGAAGATACACCCGATTTTGGGGTTTTGCCTTAATGCTCAGTGTTGGTATCAATGATGGCTGCAAATCTGAGGTACACCTTCCTGATTAGAAATAAGAAAACCAGGCTTTGCAGTAAGAGAGCCAAATATCTTGTGGTTTATTAAGATTTTAAAAAGAAAAAGCAATGGGTAATTCAAATACCTCATTCAATTCCTGCATGGGGAAGAAGGGGAATGTGAGGCCATCAGGGAAGTGTGGTGCCCTCCTTCTTTAGCCAGGTCCCATCCCACAGGCCCCATCAGGGCAAGCCCATCCTTGCTGGGACACAAGCAGAGTGCAGTGAGGTGTCACACACATAACATAAACCACATAGCAATAAAACAGTGCTTCAGGCAAGCCATAGTCTTTCTGCATTCCCATCTGATACTGACATCTCAGAGCAGCCAGTATGGCAGTTCTGGTTTCTTGCTCACTAAATAAAATTTGGCTGCTGACATGGGCTTCCTTTTAAAGTGCATTAGTGTTACCTGGGCATTTGCAGTATAATCGCCAACAGGCTACTTTGCACACTGGCACAGTAATATGTTTTCCATGGAGCAGTGGTAGGCACAAACTCTAGTTTCTCCTTTCCGTTCAACTTCTGTGAACCACAAATAGAACAGAACAAATTATACCACATAATAATCCGTGTGCCCCAAATTGAGCTCACCACCTGCAATGTTTGGACAACAAATGCTGTTAATAACTTTTCCATCTACACATATGTCAGGAAGATCTGCTTCTATTGACAACATTTTTATGTAAGTGAAAACAAAATCTTAAAACTCTTGTCAGTAAAATACCCTCAAATAGGAAAGCCGGTCCTATTTCTTATTCCATATGGGTCATTGTAATTCACTAGAGATGTCAGGCATTCCATGGCTGGCTCTGCTTGTTTACTAGATCATTTTGTAATCACTTTCAATGAAATTCTTAAGACAGAAGGACCCTTAGAAATTAACCTAAAGGTGAAATGAAAATACAGGTGCATACTTTTTCTATAACAGCTGTTTTACAGCAAGCTGTGGACAGGCTCCAGATATTGGAATCTGATGGTTTAAGTTTCTTAATGGCTACACCAAAAGAACATCAAAGGCAGACACAAGCTCTATGTCTGTTGTTACCTCAATAACATTCTAGTCACAGAGGCATAGTCATGCACGCAGAGACGCTGCCCTCTCCGTCTCTGTATGTCTTTCTCTTGCTTAATACCATATATTCCCATGGAGAATGTAGCTATACTAGGGCCCAACACACCTAATACAGCCCTCTGTGGAGAGGTCTGACAGCTCCCAATTCCTAGGAAGGCTTGTTTCCAGCATTTCTATGTTCTTCCCTTTCCATTGATGAAGCCAGTGTAGGGTCCCACTCAGATGGCATGAGGCACCCTTTGGGCCCACCTGGCTCATATTAACTATTATGAGGACAAAGAGCAGTGTGCCAGCTGCATCACCTGTGGGTACATCTCATCCACTAATTTATCCATATTACATGAGTGCAAGTTTTCTGTTAAATAAGGTGTTCTGTATGGTACAGATAAACGATCACTCTTTCAATCTTAAAAGACAGGATGAACAAGAGGCTGAAAGGAGAAAGATGAGAAAAGACTTGCTGATGGACAGGGAACTCCAGCCCAGTGTCTTTCAAAGTCTTTCGGCACCTCTGTTCACTACACATCAGGTCCTTTAAAACCCTTTGAGTACATGGTTCCCAAGAAGCTTGTGAGGGAGACAGAAATTGAGATCACATCCTCTGTTTTCCAGTCCAGTTCCTGCTCAAAGGGCTTCTGGTTAAGGGACAACTACTGCAGGGGGCAGAAGTGATATGTCCTCTGAAAGTCTGGTTTTATCAATAGCCATTGGTTGTGCTCTGCCCAGCTGCAGCGTTGCCGCTTGGTCTGGCCTCTCTTACCTGTATGCTAGGAGAGATTGCTGCTCCTGGAGTCTGTTTCATTTTAAGTCTACTTGACAATTTCATTGGTAGATGTAAAACCAGTCCATGTGATGAAGGGAAAGCTGAGGTCTGCTTACCTCAATTAGTCTCACAAAAATAAGTCAGAAGGACCAAGTTGCATGGCTTTTATCGTTAGCTATTTCTCCTGCATTTCTACTTCAAAACTAGCAGAGAGGATGGAAGTATACAGGTGAAAAAAGAAATGTTGTGACTGCTGGAAGCTCTACTGAATATCAGATGGAATATCAAAGAGTTTGAAAGGTGATGTTTTCTATGCTTTTTACAGTTGTCCTTAAATTCTGCCTGATTTGTAACTTAGTTTATGTCTCCATGAGGGTAAAAAAGACCATTAAGTAAGTTCAGCATGAGAGATTGTCTTTCAGCATTTGATCTGAGTTAATTAACATGACTTGTGAACATATATTACTTTCTACTGACAGCATACTCTGGAATATATACAACCATAAATAACATGTTGGGTTTTTTTCTGTCGGGAGACAGTCTAATGGTTGTTTATTTCAAATTCTGAAGGGAAGCTCTGGGGGTGTAGAAATTTTAACAGGATCTTGCTGATTTATACAGAATATGAGGTGCTGAAGTTAAATAGGTGTTAACAAAAGCAAACTAACACTTTTAAGCACTTGTGTTGAAACCCTATTTCGTTGTAATAGGTCATTTTCTTGTCTTTCTTGCAGTCATGGTTTTGGTAGTTCTGCAGTGAAAAGAATCATCCAGCCCAGGCAAGATCCAAATCCCTAATGATAGACAGGATGGAAGGAAAGGACAAAGAGGTCTTAACATATAAGGCAGCCCAACTTTAGTCCAGCCTTGGAGATCATACCAAATGTAAATAAAAAATTACACAGAATGGCAGGAGAATCTTTCCTCTCACTTAAAGCCAACATCCCTTTCTTCATCCAACAGCTCTTAAATACACAGATTCTTTTTTTTTTTTCAAAGCGTTACATTTTCAATGCAACTTGTTGCTTTTGGTGATATTCTCCAAACAACACCACATTTACTTCTGCAGTGTCAGGTAAAGGAAAATTTCCAGGTCGTATTTTTGTAGGTTGGGTGACTACTAAGCTCTCAATGAATTAATTAAAGAGACATTTCCATCTCATACGTGACTTCCTTACTGGTACTCAAGGAAGAGGAGTATCAGAGGGTAGCTGCCATTTTGTGATTCATCATGTTTCCAGCTTTCCTCCTGTTCTGTATGCATCCTACTGCAAGTAGCTGCCATTGTGTTGTTACTGATGCATTTTTCACAGAGGCTGTAATCACAGTCTTTGCTTGCAGCAGAAAACATTGTATTTATATATTTTCTGCATTATTTCAGAGGTCAGGAGGCTGCAGATTTACCTGCTTTGCTCTGTTACACAAAACATCCATATTCACTAGGAAAAAAGTCAACAAAAAAGAAGACTGTCTTGTAACTTTCATGCAGATAAAAGGAGCTGAATTATTCTATGTTAATTACAGCAGTACAGAGGATGAGAAGTCTCCATGGCAACCTTATTGTCATATGGCATGCATAAAGCTCCAAGTATCCTATGAAACTACTATTTACCTTTTTAAAATACTAAAGGACGGGGAAAAGACATATTAAGGTGGCTTCAGTAAACATCAACACATAGCTGTGTCCATAAATAACCAGACCAAATCTGAGGTCTTTACTGGTGGGATTTTTTAAATCAGTCTTTGCACGTGCAAAACTTTAATTCAAGAGAATGCTGTTTAGGATCTGCATGAGGACTCCAACGTCAGCCATGTCCTTGCATGAGGAGCCTCGTCATTCTTCTCATTAACTGCACCTCAGATTACCATTGTAAGAGGAGAATAGCTATTGTAGCACCCTATTATACACTATAACAGGGAGTATGTCTACTGGGATAGAGAGTTCACCAGAGATGAGTCAGAGCAGAAAACAAAACATGGACTCTTCGTTTCTCCAACAGCTTTTAGCAGCATCATTTTTGTTGTTTTTTCCTTTTGTGCTGGAAAATTAAGACCTGTAGGCCTGATATCAGTGTAAGGCATCCTGACAGAAGCTGCACTATAAAAACAAATTCATAAATGCACAGACAAATATGACATTGGCAAAGACCACATTATTTCACATTTTGTTTCTGTAAAGGCAAGTCATGCCTCACAAATACGCATTAATCCTCTGAAGTGGATTGAGTGGACTAAGCACACAGACAGGCATTGCAGGCTTATGGTCTACTTCACCTCATTCAGGCTTTCAGCAAGATTCCTGCTCCTCTCCAAGCAGAAATCTCTTCAAGAGGCTCAGTTGCTCCAGATTAAAAGGAGAAAGTCCTCACATGGATTAATACTTTACTAAAAGGCATGAAACAAAAGGTAGGAACAAATGGCATCTTTGCAAAAGGAGAGAGGTTGCAGAAATTGACGCTAGGACCTATACCATCTAACATCTCTAAATGATCTACAAATGAGAGTGCAGCGTCAATTTGCAGATGATGCTAAATTTTTCAGGGCAGTGGTCAAAAGAAAAGAGAAACGTCAACTGTGACAGGCTGCAGGAGGTTTTTAGAAGAATGATGGGTGAATAAAACAGCATATGAATTTCACTGTTTGTGAGGTGATTCACAAGAGGAAAAACAGCCCCCACTTTGCTTATAGAATGATGGGCTGTGAACTAGCAATTACCATTCAGAAAAGAAATCTTAGAATTATAATAAATGGTTCTGTGAAAATGTCAGCTCAAAGCTTGGCAGTGGTCAAAAAAGCAAATAGAACAGATAACAAAAGAACAAACATCACTAGGCTGCTGTATAGATCTAGATGGTAACTGCATCCTCAGCAGGATGCATAATCTTCACACACCCCCCATCTAAAGAGAATACAATACTATTAGAAAAGGTGCACAAATGGTAACAAAGGTGCACATAAATGGTAACAAAGTTGCACAAAATGCAACACTGATGGTTAAGGTGTAGAGCTTCCATACAGAAGAAATTAAGCAGACTAGATAGAACCCTTCAGCCTGGAAGATAAATTACCTTTATGATATCTACAAACTCCTGATAATGCAAAGGTAAATAAAGGATGACTATTCACTGCTTCCCAGGATAAGGACAAAGGGTTCATCAAATGAATCATAAAAGCAACAGGCTCAAAGCAATCAAAAGAAGTCACCTTTTTAAGCAATCTGTAGCTCAAGTGTGGAGTCCCTGACTGCTAGAGGCTGAGTGCCATAAGCTTTCTCAGGGGTTCAGACAGAAATTCAGATGCATTCATACAAAAAAGGTCCTTCAAGGGTTACCAAACAAAAGAAGTCTGAGCCTCAGACTGAAGAAGCTTTGCAGGGTGGTTTTTGTGGGTTTTGGGGTTTGTCATTTTGTGTGGCCATGCATCCCTTCTAAGTCACCATCACAGACATAGTACTGAATAAAGTAGGCATCCACTGTGTCCTGGACCAGGAATTCATATGTTAAACCATTATTATTTCATCACATTAGAAGTATGATAATCACACATTCAGCAAGTTTTCCTATGTGGCATGGATCTATGCTTTCTATACATACAGTTAGGCCACCCTTATCTCAGTTCTGTATGTGCTTGCTCTTAAAAGCTATCAGCCTTCCCTGAAGAGTCTTTATCTTACAAATCCACCCTATTCCCTTTCTGACCTTTGAAGGATATCCCTGAGCTCCTGGTGAAATTATTGATCAAAACAAGGGAAGAACTCCTTTCAACTTCAAATTATCAATGGGCCAGTTGTAGGTGCAGAAGCCAATCCTTCATCCACTGAAGCTACTTTCAGTGTTGTACATGCCATTCCATAGCAAGCTCTTAGGAAAAATATAGTTAAAAGCCAGCTGCAAATATACTCCTTGTATTGTCTAAGTGTATCTTAGACATGGCGCAATACAGATTTAGACCAGAAGAGGGATTAAGAATCTTAATGTATGCCTTCCTGATGATGATGGAGGGCCATTTTCATCATTCTGAGCTTCTTTGCAGGAACTCACACTCTTGGTCATGCAGTACTGTAGTTTTTCATCAGAAAAATGACATATGGTCAAGGGTGTGCACTTAAATGGAGAAATGCACTGAATGCATAGGGAGGATGGCAAGCTGCATTCTGCAATTGTGGATTGCCACAAGGATCCTTTCTTTCTCTCTTTTTCCATTCAGCATCTGTATGAAGGCATGGTATGGACTAAAAGTGATAAAGGAAAAAAACCCAAACCATTTTTCTCTCATCTTTGTAGCCAATTTGAAGAACATGAACTGGATGGGTGGACTGTAAAATGGGTGAAGAGCTGACAAGAGCATTGGGCTCAAACGATAATAGTGGTTCAAAATCTAGTTAGCAGTTGATCAATAGCAGCATTCCTCACAGCTGTGTACTGAGCCCAGCTGTTTGACATTTCCACCTGTGGCCTGAGCAATGTGACAGGATTCAACTTCATGGATAATTCCATACCAAGGGTAAGTGGTTGACAAGGCAGAGGATACACCTGTGTGCAGAGAGATCCCGGCAGCTAGAGAAATGGGCTGAAAAAATCCTCCTCAAGTTCAACAAAGAGAAATGCAGTTTTTCACCTCATATTGAGCAATCCTGTGAAGCAGCACAGGCTGGGATCTGTGGCAGGTCAGGAGGCAGCTTTATAGAGAAGGCGCTGGGGGTGCTGGTGGCTGACAGATTGAACACCAGCAGCAGTGCACCCTTACAGCAAGGCAAGCCCACCACAAATACTGGGTAGAGTTAGACTGTAACCAGCAGGTCAAAGGAAGTGGTGCTTCTATATGCAGCTCTTCTTAACCTCAGCTGGAGTACTGGCAAAAGAAATACTAACACACTGGAGCAAGTCTTCAGACAGATCACTAGGACACTAAGGTGCACGTGATGTGCAAGTAAAGGCTGAGGAGTCTGATCATACTGGAAAAGAGATGGCTTCTGGGTGGCCAGGGGACTAATTGCCTCTTTCAGCTATCTTCTGGAGTTTCTAGAAAAGACAGACTGAGGTGTGCAGCAAAAGGACAGGACGCAATGTTCACAAGTGACAATGAGGAAAATTCCAACTGTAAGGTAGAAAGATCACAGCTATGGTGTTTAACCACTGGCTTCAGTTGCCCAGTGAATTTTCAGAACCTTGGAAATATTTGAAGCTGTGACTGTACAAAGACTGACCAATCTACTCTGACTTTGAAGTTAGTCCTGCTTAGAGCAGCATGTTGAATTAGACTTACAACACCTGCCTGTTCTGGGATGCACAGCGATGCTGGACATTTCTCAAGCACATCCAAAGAGAGCGGGGTGCACCTGTTCATGTGTGCTGAACAGGCTCATGTGGAGCTGCTTATGCAGCCCTTCAGAGCACCTGGAACGACTCTCTCCCCAAGGTCTCACCTGATGCCTGCCAAGCCCCACAGAACACAAATATCTCCCAGCTGGCATGCCCCTGTATTCTCTGTAGCACAGTTTGTCCTGCAAGGAGAGAAATCATTACATGGCTGTTGGCATTTTAAAGATGTAAGAGAAGTTTCCTTCTCACCTGTGGGTATTTATAGCTGGAACAGTATCTGGGAAGAGACCAGAAAAGTGTTGCTTTAATGCTTTGTTGTCTGTGAAATTTTTTTCATGTGTTTATTTTTACACAGTTGTTCTAGTAGGTATGAATACCTTATTTTGCCCTTTTTCTGGTTTTGGGTTTCTGTTAATTATTATTCTTTCATGTTTGGGTAGAAACCAACAATTCTCTACCTTTCATTCAGGATACTAAGAAGGCTCCATCTTGGGTAAATACATATTTATTCATAGAGCAAAATTGCTCCCACCGGAGCTATTAGTCTATCAGCTAAGTATGTAATTAAGCTTTTTTTAAAGCATATTATGTACTCAGCAGACCAGAATGACAATACAGAAGTTACTCTACTCTATCTGGTAGCTTTTATTCAAATTTTATTTACCATTTAAGAGAGAGTCATTCAAATCCATTAAATTTTCTACAGACAGTACTCTTGTTCATCTGTGTATGTAACAACGTTTCATTTATTCAACTGAAAATATATTTTGAGTTGTTAGTGAGGCGTGCATGAAGGAATATATGTTATCCAACATGTCAGGGAAGTCTTAGTCATACAAAAAAATTGCATCTAGGGTGCATCACTTACCTTCTGCCTGTTGCTGCCTCTCATGGGGCTTCTCCAAGCCTCCCAAATCCGTATCATGAAGCATATATCAGCATTTGAGATTTATAAAAATCTGCCACCACAAAAATAATTTGCCTTAACATGAGAATGATATATAAATATATGGTACTGCTGTCCTGACTAATGACAGGATAAACGCGCAATAAAGCTAATGGTAGCAAGACTATTTCATGGAAGCTTTTATGAATTAAACTAATCCTTGTTTAGCAAATACTTACACACGTTTTCTTCCTTTGAAGTGAATCAAAATTAAGGATGGATATGAGAAGGTTCTCAGTTTGAAAACATCAACACTGAAGAGTGATCTCTTTTAAATAATTTCTAGAGACTTCTCACGTGTTTTTATTATACTTTAATACATGATGTATGCCATTAAAAGTGCCTTAAAATGACACTTTAATACTGTGACTTTCAATAAAATATGCACAACCACCATTTTAAATGGATTACTCCATGAGCACTGATCTGCAAAAGTAAATGATCTGGTAAAAGTTACAACTTTTCCCATGTTGATCCAGCAATGCTTTTAAACACAAGCTTAACTTTACCAAACAGGTAGTCCTATGCTAGCCGAAGTAATAAGACCATTCCTAGAAACAATAAAAATTAGGTTTTTCATCTTTTTAGTTTTGTACAGAAGAAAAATATGCCCAAATTGATAAATGCCCACATTCCTCATATCCTAGATACCTGTAAATGGCTTACAGCAATTAGACAAATTGTTTACTGTCAGAAGGAAGAAAAGCGGATATTTCTGACAAACAATTTAAACACTATTGTAGATTTCTAATACTCTTCTCTGCCAGCATAACCAACTGCACTTTTACAGACATTTTAAAAAGGTTTTTGTGGAATTCCGTGGACATAGAATTCAGGCAAAAAGCATTTCTGAAACTAGGAAGAGGGGGGTGGTGGTCTTTGTCATAGAATTTGAAGAGGAGACTGAGCAGGAATCCCTGGGCTCAAAAGCAGCTCTTGTAGGAAACAGACCTTTAAAATCCAAGCCTATTAAAATCTGTCAAATTACCTCTGTTCTGGAAAATTGGATGATGCTAATTCTCTTTCTTCCTCCAAATAACATACAGCCTTGGATGTATTAGGCTACATTCCGGTCTTCAGATGTGGATGCTACCATGGACTATGCATTCACTTGCAGAGCATATCAGTAAAGACTTCTTTTATCCTGGTATGATAACGGAACAAACAATAAGAAAAGTTTTTAAAGCCTCGTTTTTACATTCTCTGTTGGCAAAGGACCAAGATTTTTCTTCTCTGAATTTTGGTTTTGATGTTTCTTACTGGCGCACAAGTTCACCAGCAATCTTTGGGTTATCAAAAAAATCCTTCTTTCTGCTACTGTCATGCTGACAATACAAAAAGCGTTAAACGTTTCAATTTATTACTTATTGATTTATTACACCTGTAGAACTTGAACCATAAGATATAACTTATGTTCTATTGCAGATTCTGTCGGTGGGTTTCAATGTATCTCACAAAACAATTAAGGTAGCTGTCATACAGCTGTTATTGTAGGTAGCTGTGGATAGCTGTTATTGACCAATTTAATTTATGGTTTGATAAACAAGGAATACAAAGGTTAGGGAGCTTACAAAGGAAATCCTTGCCACTTCTGAAAGTACTCTAATTTTTTGTTTTCAGCCCTCTGTTCCTATTATTCTGGTTCCCATTGTGGCTTCCAAAAAGTAATTGGGATTTGATCCTGTGGTTCAATACCTTCGCAGTTTATGAGTATGCATTTATGTTTTCCTGCAGTTTGCACCTTCTACAAGTTTTGTGATTAAACATAATGAGCCAGATCCTTATTTGCTGCAGTCTGGTGTAATCGCTCAGGTTTCAGTGGGTATACTGCAGTTTACAACAGCAAAGGCTTTAGTCACAAATTCCAGACATAAATGGCGTGTTTCAAATATCTAACATGAATTTAGTGGGGGTTTTTAATCTGAATGCTAAAGCAGGATTTACCTAATCCTCAAGAACACTGGGGGTTTTTATAGGTATTTTCTTTTTCTTTTTTATATTATCCCAGGTGCCATCATGCCTCTGTCAAACAGAAGTTAGAATAACTGTTTCCTGAAGGGGTCACTCCTTGACTGCTTGTCATATGGACACACAAAATATTGACCAATAGTATGGCCTTTAGGAAACCAAAATGGTATTTTTTTGAGAGTTATGTTAATGAACACATATGTATTATATGTGCCAACTTCTTTTTAACGTTTTAGTAAAGCTGCATGTGGCCAGCTGGTGTAAAATAGTGGTTATAATTAAGACATCAACAATTCTGTAGGTAGAAATATTTTCTGTTCTGAATAGAGAAATATCAGTCATCGTGGGATAACTGCAAATCCTGATTTTCATTGACAATCGCTTTATTGTAACGAATGAAATGTAAGCTTATGCACAGACTGTGAAACATCTTTGAGATTATTTGTATTCTTTGCTCCTTTTTTTTTTCAATCAGTGTTGCATTCCTGGCTGGGTAAACAACCAGAAGTAAGAGACCTTCTCTCTTTCAGGAGAGAAATTGATTAAAAATGACCTCTCACAGCTTCAGTTTTCCAGCTGATTTCCCTGAAGTGACCCTCACTGGTCATCAACCAGTTACAATAATAGCCCCTGATCACTGTAAACAGGTGAATGGAATTATAAACTCATGCTTTATCACAGGAATGTCTGACAGAAAGAGAAATAATGAATACAATGTAGAAGGCTGGTATCTTAGACAGACAAGGACTCCAGGTAGAACAAAAGAAATGGAAAAGATATACTGAGTACATATGTTGTGCCTTGCACAGCAATTTGGCCTAATTCTGCTCTCCGAAATTCACCCAACCAGAAAAGTTTATTTAAAAAAAATAAAAACGGAAGCAATGGTTATCTCAGA
This sequence comes from Coracopsis vasa, assembly GCA_026283785.1. NCBI lineage: Eukaryota > Metazoa > Chordata > Aves > Psittaciformes > Psittacidae > Coracopsis > Coracopsis vasa. The sequence continues at coordinate 9,704 of JANHGB010052687.1, read as the reverse complement.
GCAGTTTCCCAGTCCTCCTCACGAGGCAGTGCCACCAGTTCCCAAGCCAGAACAAGAGAAGGGGATACCAGGAGCAGAATGGGAGCATGGGTACATAATGAGGTGGCTTCTTTTGAACTAAGCTGTTGTGTAAGGTGTTTGGAGGACTAAGCTTAGTTACAGCTGTCCATACTGACATAATGCCATTGTTTTTCATGGGAATTGCTCCAAGATGGTAGGAGAGTCTAGGCAGCTATCCTGTAAGTGAATTGCATGATTGCATTGATGTGTTCTTCGTAAAAATCCACACCTATCAAATTTGACACATAGACAAGATAGGTGCTGGAAAGCTGTAGAGACACAATTTTCCAACAGAACAGAGTTTTACCCACTCAGCATCCACGCATGGATATAGAGTTCCCCTATATCCCTTCTTCCTCCATTGCCCACCTTCATGGGACTGTAAGTAAGCCTGCCACAGTGTTGCTTTCATGACATGGTGAGGGCCATATCCCGTGCTGCAACAGTTTTCACAAGCTGACCCATTCTCATGTCTAAATAAGAGTTTCAGAGAGAATGTCCCTATGGGTGAGGGCTGAAGTACTTGAGAAAATATTGCCCCTACTGCATCCAGTGCACGTGGATTAATACAGGAGAGAAGAGCTCACTTTTTCCCTACCTTTTATAAAGACACTTACTAATTGTGTATTGGGTAATCTATTGTGTGATCGATCACAACAGGATAATTCTGGATAGATGCAATTAAATGTAAATGTACACGGAGATGCCTTCTCTTCTGATTAAGTTAGTAATCTCTTGGCTTAACTCCTACAGTCCAATTTACCAAGTCTTTCATCACTTTGAAAAGATAGTTCTTTCAGTTCCAAAACGGAATGTATATGGCTTGATTATAACAGGCCCCCGTTATGATTATATGCCTGTGCTGTTCCAGCCCTTTGCTTTTCAGTTCCCTATCTCACCATGTCACCACATGACGAACTCTGTGGAATACAATTAACAGCTGCTGTGCTGCTGGCAAGGGTGACATTGCATGCGAGCTGCCTCCCAATTCAAAAGAGAAACCTTAAAAAGATGCTAACAGATTGAAAACCTTCTACCCCCAAAGCTAAGGCATATCATGAAAAGTGGGCCATTGCTTGAAAATAGATCACCTGAACTGTTACAGTAGCTGACCATGAAATCTCTTGGAAATATTTTCTTCTTCAAAAATTATTCCTTAAACAAAAGCTTCTGAGCCTTGATCTCTGTCAGAGGGAGCAGGACCTTCAAAGGACCAAGTGTCTGGAAAGAAAAAGAAGGTGCCTTTATAACTTGTTAGACATGTTGTTGTTAACAGTATTTATTTGTTTTAACAGCTCCTTTATTCCAGTAAGTCCTTCCTATGAAAAAAACTCATTGCGAGATGTCTGTGGGGCATTTCTCAGAAGGGTGAGCTTTAATCTTCCACTTACTAGTCCTTGGCACTGACTTTTGAATCCCTGTGGTTTTTCTCTGTCTCTAGCCCAGGACTTGAAGATTGTCAACTATGTCAGGTCTCAGGAGGAAGCCTGTGGCTGCTTCACATAAGGGCCAGAACACAGTGCTACCACAGAAGAGCATGAGAGGAGCCTCTGACACCTGCAGTTTCCTCCTCTGAATCCAGTGCCTTCTATGGACACTGCCTCTTAACCTTAGCCAGAAGCACTGGGTCCACAATGAGCATCTTGTGCTGCTCTTGTACCCAGAGGCCAGACTGCCAAGAACCAGAACAAACAGCCCTGGTGTTTCCTGCTGCCTGCTACAGACGAGACTTACCACTACTCACTTTTCTGCTGTAACATCTTGTGAGGCTTGGAAGTTAGCAGTAAGGCTTGGGGTTACCCACCATCTAGCTAACAGAACAGCAGCAATGTTAACAGGATACCATTAGGCTGTGTCCCTTGTCCTCCTTCTGCAGCATCCAACCACTCTTCACTTACAACATGAGTGATACGTATGAATTCTGCACTGCACTTCAGCTTCATTCCCCCAGCTTCACTAAACTTCGAAATGGCTGGGGATTTTTGTGTGCTTGTTTACCAGAACTCAGGCTTTTATTGCCTATTTATACACATACATGTATTTATGTGTCTGTGCATATGTATGTATGCATGTAAAAATATTTTTATATATATGCATGTATATGTGCATTTAGTGTATTACCAGGGGGAACATGTTTATAGCACTTATATGGGGTTACACAATCTCTGCATTTTGAACCAGAGCAGAGCCATAGTTCTTGAAGCAGATTTTTGCATTAATGCATGTGACCAGATTGTGATGGCAAGATAAGCTGGCTTTGTCTTAACTTTCTCATCAGAATCTCTTCACAAAACCACTCTACTTAATATTTCTAGAGCTGCATTCAGGCTGTCATTCATGACTGCACTTGAAGGAAGAGCCTAGGATCATTTAGATTCAAATCTTGGTTCTGTCACTGACTTTTCATAGTGGATTAGAAAAGCCATGTAGTGTCTCGACCACATTTCCTTACAGACCAGGAAGCAGAACGCCACTGTAAGAACACTGACAATGTATTTATTCTAACATCCTCTACTTCATGGGGATTGATACATAGACACTTGAATAAAGCACTGAAAATAGTAGACACAAGTTGTTCAGCTGAGCTTTTTTGGGAAGCTGAAAAACATCAAGCAATTGTGAAGATGTGTTTTTTCCGCAGTTTATTAATACAAATCACTTGTTTCTGTTGCCAGTTCTAATGAACTAGCAAGCTGCCAGGTGCTAATGAGCATACAGTCTGAATAGTAATTCCAGTGCCACTGGCCATGATGATTAGGAACATTACTGAATGCTGTCTTGACCCTTCTCTCTGCCTCCAACTTGAATGAGTTCTACCATGCTCCAAAACATTTGTCATCTTCTTTAACTGAAAAGTTTAGAACATTTTGTTTTGTTTTTCTATGAAAGTACACTGCCACTTCTGAAAGCATCCTAATGTAAGGCAGAAATAGCAATAATTTGTTTCCACCGCCTTAAGTTGCTCAAGGAAGAGCCACCTCATTTTGACTACAGCAATTCTAATACTGAAGCTAGTAAAAATGGCCACATTAAGATGTGGCTTTGAGCCGTCTCACAGGTGTAAAATTGTGATTTTAGTTGGGTTTCTTTCTCTTCCCTATCTGACCACCTCCTCATCTACCACTGCTGTGCCTGATATCAATTTATGTATGAATTTGAGGTGTAGACATTCAGGTCAAAAGAATTTTGACTCAAGGCACTGCGTCCAGCTAACAGGGATTGGATTCTTTCTTGTGTGAGAGTTTAACAGACTCATGTTATCAAATAGCACCCTCCTCTTTCAATCCATGGAAATAGGATACTGAAGGGAATAAGCAGGGCCTATTAGCACAGAGTATCCCCTGAGCTAGCAACATTCCACCAACATTTGCAAGATCATTGGTGCTAAATAACAAAGACAAACTGAGATAATACATGATGTGTTGGAATGACAGAAGATAGGCCGTACTTTGGAAGAGAAAATGTACCATACCAGACAGAGCTGTTCTTTGGACTCTAACACATCCTTCACCAGCAACTGCTGACCCAATGAAGCCTTCATCTACCTATCCCCAACATAGGCTTTTAAAATACCACTCAGCATTGAACGGTGGAGGCATCGTGCCTGTGCTCTGAATGATTGTGTTTAAAAAAGCATTCTGTTCAGAGCAGAAACTTGAAGTTCACAAATTTCACTGTTTCTTAAGAGGGGGCATTCATCTGCTCCTTGTAAATAATTCTGCAATGTTAGTCTCTGCCATGTCTTCAGAGGTCTTGCTTTGTTTACACTGAATGTGACAGAGGCCAACAGTTCCTATGAAGCTTAGAGCACAGTAATACATACTTGTAAACTATCAACTTCATTAAAGATAGTATTTAGTATTTTCTAAATATCTTCTACAAGCATTTTAGATAATTTAAATATTCCAAGACAAATTCTTCGGTGTAGCATCCTGAATCAATGTGAGACAGAGCTTTAAATCATGTTGATGGTTCCCTGAACCCTGGGCTGCTGGATTTTTCCTAAAGAACAAAACTAAGTATCAGAATAATGCTAAATCTTGCCTGCTAGTAATAGCCACTGACAAACTATGGGGAGTTATTGCTTTCTGGGGTACATCACATTTCCTGGCACTGAGATAATTTGGTACAGAGCTCTCCATATTATTTCAATGCTTTCCAACATAGTTGAAGGTTTGGCTGATCATTTAAAATGCTCTGTAAAAGGAATGTGAAAAGTCACAGTTACCAGGACATTGATACCACATTTTAGCTTGGTAATCTCCATCTTGTTGCTCATCCCCTTACATACCTTCCTGACTGACTGTCATTCTGAAAAAGAATGCTATTCATAAAAACTTGCCAGTGTCCCTTAGAACCATGTGCAGGGTAAAATTTTCACAATAAAGCCCCTGAAAAGAGGATTATGAGTCAGATGATAAACTAGCTGTCCTAGCTGTACCTTCTACTTTGATAGTTAACTCACTTCAACCATGAGTTTTATGTCACGAGTGTCTAATGACTAATGCTTTGTTTCAAACGGAAATAGAAGTCTAGTATGGATTAAATTCTTACATTTTTGATTTTGATCCATACATCCTCAAAAGCAACACAGATATTTAAGAAAGACCATTTAATTACTCAGGTTCTGAATTCTCATGCTGAATTATTGTTCCAGAGTTCAGGGATTCTGGGCTGAGAGATACGAAACACAATAGAGAAATCACAACTGATTTATTAATACAGGCAGAATATAAAGATAATAGAAGATACAGTAAAGGATATTGCTGATGTCTGGTTATCTTATCAACCCCAAAGACTATGTGATGATGACCAAGAAACCAGCTCCGAGAAACATCATCACAGTGCGAGGTGGCAGGCTCACCCTTAGCGGGTGTCCCCACGGAGGCAACGTTGGCCTGGGTGGTATGAGGGTCTGCCTCCCCGCATCACCTGAGGCTCGGGCTTTTATACTAGTGAAAATGCACACTCATTCTGATGTAGGGGGCCAGCCTACATTGGAAGAAGTGGCCAGCTATGGATAACAAAAAGGGTCTCTGGGGGTTGGGGACATTTTGGGGATTTCCAAAGCGGGACTTTTCAGGGAGGAGCCACCACGGACCATTACCTCACGTGTCTTGCAACTGGTATAAGACTCCCTTTTGCTAACAGCGGTGTTAACTCCCCTATTTTCAAGGTTATGTTCCCATAACCGGTGCCAAACAGTACTGTTCTATTTTTGTGTGTTTCACCACAGACCATTATCTAGTGTCACTGACACAATTATGACAAAAAATAATTGTCTGAGAAGGGTGCGATTTGGAGGAGAGAAAACATCAATGCTAACGCCTAAACCCAATTTTCTCCAGATGTTGTTACCATTTGCTAAGCTTCACCAAGCACTACTGATCAGTTTATTGAATAAATGTTTCATTAAGGAAGCCAATAAAGCACACAAGTGCCTGTATTTTTAAATTGTGTTCATCAAATCTGAATGAAATTCAGCCTTTTAGTAGATCCCTACAGTCACCATAGGTTTATAAATCACTGTCTGCTGCTCTACCAGAAAGGATACAGCATTTTTGAGACAATTCTTGCTCTTAACAGAAATAATGCCAAAGGTGTTCCAGTATTTCCCTTCCTGTAGGCAAATGCATGAAGATGGTATGAATGGAAAAATGTCTGCCTTACACATGATTAAAAAGGAAAACATCCACCTATCTTCTCTGCTGCCTTAATCTTTTCTGGAGGCAAAACGTAGGTAAAGATTTCACTAGCTTTTACACAAATTACCAAAAATAATGTGTTTCTATCTGTAGAATTAGAATAATTCTGACAAATAAAACCACTATACTGCAGAGATTACATCTGCCTTAACATGGTAGATGTAACTGAAAGGCCCCTAAGAGATGTTGTTTGCTGCCTAGGAATAATGGCATTCCTGCATTATGCTTTTTGCGAGCTTTACACAGCAACAGGCGGGAGTGTTGAGTACATTCCTCATGTGACAGAGACCAGCAGGATGTGCAAGAAGAATAAGACTGTCTCGTAGCCCTCTAGGTTCTCTGTGATAAATCTCCATTGTCAAAGCTGCTGCCAGAAGTCAGAAACCCCAAAGGAGATAATAAAGTGGCTTGCGTGTAGATAAGTAGCTATATAATCACAGACAACGTTTTGGAAAAAGAAAGCAAGCATGTATTTTTTTGTGTTATAGTCATTAATAGTGTAATGTAACTATATGCCAATACTACAATATACCTAATGAATGCTAATGGAGTGGTCAGGAAAAGACATGGCACTCTGTTAAGGGAGGACAGAGCTTGATATTGAAAATCCATTTTAAATATTGTATTTAGTATTCATCATCAGAAAAAGACTTAGCAGAAAGTGCATCCCAAAGTGGCAATCAAACTGATTAGAAGTATGAAAAGATTTCAATTTGAACGAGTAGAAAAGATTAAGCCTTTTTGACTAGTGGGTAGGTAAGTAAAGGGAGACATAAGGGAATAAGAAATTAAAAGCCCAGTCCAGCTAAGAGTGGAGTCATTGGGAAGCCTTTCACTAGCTTCAGCAGAGGTTGCAGTAGGTCCTCTGTCAGTTAATCCTGGTTGTTATTTCATGGTGTAGGAAAAGGGAAAATACAAAATGAAATGTACAATGAAATTATAATTGGCATTTGAAGTACAGTGTATCTGTTGTACTCCCTACTGCTGGACATTGACCAAGGAACACAAGGAAAACAAGCGTGATACTTACACTTCTCCCAAGTACCAGAGCAGATCCAGGCACTGCTTCTGAGAACGCGCACCCGAATCGTGCAGAGCCAGAAGGAGAAAGCGGTGCTCAGGGGTCACTAGAGCTCAAAGGATGAGACTATCTCTCCATGCCATTACAGGATAGCATGGGGCAGAGCTGAAGAAACATCTTCCCAGTCACCCCTTTTTCCAGAATCAGGGGTGTGCCCAACTCAACAGCTCCCCTGCTGCTGCAAAGGGTGTCCCGGCTGTTGTGGAGGTGCTCATAAGTTTGTCGGCTTGTTACATGCTGGAAAACATGTAGAAGGCTTACCATTCCTCATGTTGATCCAGTTAGCAGCTTGAGTTCAACAAGAGACATCTTTAGTATGCATACAAGGTATCCTGTTAATCGTTTTGAAGTGATTTCT